>KZ807304.1:496387-506392 GCA_000696205.2 Oncopeltus fasciatus | reverse complement strand
ATATATATATATATATATATATATATATATATATATATATATATGTAGATTAAGTAATATATATCCAATTACTTAATGGATTTGGTCAAAAATATTTGAAGATGGAAAATGACAGTAGCGAACCTGAAAAAATTATTCTTGCAAGAAATAATGCAAGAATCTGAGTACTGTCCATGTGAACGACTGGACATGTCTTCGTCATATTGCCCGACGACTGGGCATATTAACATATTGCCTCTCTATTTATTTCTTACACATGAAACAGTTTGACGAAGACATTTTTCTCTAAAGCATTAGTGTGCCGTGAAGTGGTAGTTTCCAAATTAGTACTCCGGAGGAAATCTATCCTTGGGCTTCTCCTGGAGGCAGGCGAGTGATTTCTTGTCGGGTGTCCTGGCTTGAAAGGAGATGTTGGAAGTGACAGACTTAAATGAATGCGAACGGTGATTCCTTATGTGACTTCACATGTAGAATGATGTGAAGACTTTGGTGGAGTCATTTCTTCAACTTAAATGACGTAGATTCCAATCTACCTTCGTGAGATTTGACATATATATATATATATATATATATATATATATATATATATATATATATATATCATAATTAAGTTCTTTGTGTTCGCTTGTGAGGCATTCAAGTACAATCTATCCTTCTGTGAGAAGTCCTTATCTTTTTTTTTCTTAATGGCGTGTCAACCTTTGGTCATTAACGCCAGGGAGATATTTTTAGAAGCGCTAAGATATTTTCAAGAAGAACTTCTTAGTCATGGTGAGGTGTAATTTATTGTTAATGCGAAAAGTTATTATTTGGATGGACATAGTAATTTCTTTGTATTAGGAAACTATGAAATTTGTCAGACTTTCTGGGCTCTTTTCTTCTCCGGTCAGCTCCTTTGTTTGCTCCAGATGTGCTCTTTCACTATTTCTTTTAAGCATTGTTGAAGAAGAAATCTATCGCGCCTCAAGTTCCACCTTGGACTTTATGGACATTATGATGGGTATACAGTTCTTGAACATTATTCTGAAGTAAGCTTAGTCAAATGGTACTGGTGTGAGGACTTGATGTTACTCCCTAAGTTGAAGTTACTCTTATTGCCTTTCTTCTAAAACTCAAACTATTTAAAACTTATCCATTACGATGGTTAAATTAGATACGTTGTTCTTCTCCGACACAAACGGTTCTAAAGACTAATATTGCAGCTATCTTCTTCTACATAGACTCTACGCTACAGATTTTACATATGCACCGCTATAATTTCAAATAATCAATAAAACCTTTTTTTATTTACATTGCATCTTTAAACGTAAATATGGATTGGGCTTTAAAATTAGCAAATAGATTTATCTAAAAAAATGTATGACAATACTTTATCCCTAACGAAAAATAAAGTAAAGCGTTTCATTCCGATTTGTCTTGAGATAATAAGTACAAGCTTTTTGGAGCTAATGATATAAATAATTAGTGTAATTTAAAAATTAATATAATGGAAAAATTAAAAAAAAATTATAAGCTTTTTATGCCAAATAGTCTCAGCAACAATAACCTCTTACAATGAATAATTTAGTTTTAAACTATTAAATATATATTAATATACTTACATGAACTCGAAACGTTATTGAGCCTGCAAGCATTGTTATAGTAGTTATGATATATATAATTATTAGTGGAGAAAGTAAGTCAATCATATCCTGAGTATTTCTGGAAAAAAATAAACAGTAATCAAAATAATTTTCTTGAAGATCTTGAGACCTTCTATATGAGACAAAAAGTTAGATCCAGTATAGGAGTTAAGAAAATTATCTAATTATTTATGTAATTAAATGTGATTAAAATAACTGTTAAGAAAGATATTAACATAATAACTATTGCATAATATCATAACAAGGCATTGATTAGGGTTATAAGAAACATTCCTACATTTTAGTTTATGTTAATCCGGGAAGTAGAGTTTGCAGCTGACGCAGGTAGCCTTAAGAGAATATGAATTTGACGACGTTTGAGTACGTAAAATGTGCAGAGCTGATAAAAAAAAAAATGTCTGAGAAACAAAAATAAATTGAAATTGCAAGATGGAATTTCTCTTCCTTGACACACCATCTAATTGATGTATCTGGTGGAGGAGCAAAAAAGTAAGATTACTTCCTGTGAAACTCTGATCCCATGGTAGGACTGGTAGGAACCAACAGATTAGTAATTGCGGTACTGAGAACATAGTAGCAATAAAGTACATGAGTATTACAATCTTTTAAAGGAAAGAATCAATTTGGTAGCAATGAAGCACATACGGAGATGAAGATTGAAGGCTACAGGATAAGCAGTCTGAAGGAGTGTCGGAATTCTTGAAGGTCAAGGAAGAAGCTTGACCATTATTTGTCCTAAAAAGTAAAGAACTGGTTCACCTCAAGAACTTGGCCATGCATGTAAGGATGAAGTTGTAAGAGAACGACATTGCCAAACAAGCGATGGAACTCTGGATTGCATCCAAATCAGAGGAATATATGGCGGAAGGGCAATATTCTTTCTCCAATTAAGGAGCATATCTAAAATAAGCATTATATGACCCTTTTAAATACGATTGGAACACGATCATTTATGCAAGATTTTGGAAGATTCCAACATAGAAAATATTCAATTAACTGAGAAAATGTATGAAACACCCTTATACCCTTTTTAGAGCTAAGGATGGAAAAACTCTTAGTCCAGGGAAGGAGCGAATTTGATTTCCCGGCGGAAAAAAAATGCTATGCACTCCCTACAAATATAAAAATAATAGCATTACATGAAACCGATCTACCTGAAGATTGTTAACTAGTTCCTTCAAAATAAGACACCGGGAGAAATGCATAAATGTATACAAATGTGATCTGGCATTAGGGATGCTCGACTCTTACTACAGCAGACAGAGTTTAATGAAGGATCATTCTGCATGTACAACGTCTTTGAGCTCCCGTAGCTCACCACAAAACACAGAAGGTGGAACCATAAGCTTCATCGAGCCTTAATTAATCTGAAGCAGGCCTATGATAGTCTTCCGAAGTAGAAAGTATGGGCATTGTCAAGAAAAATGGGAATGAATGAATCTCTTGTAAGAGAAATTTAACATCCGTTAGAAATGTGTCGGTACGGGCTAAAGGTTAAGAGCCACGTATTTGAGCTCTTTTCTGAGATTATGGGAGAAATACAAAGATTAAAACTGTCACTTACTATTGTCAAGATATAAGTAGGTGACAATATGAAGCAGTAGATAAGGCAATGCTGGAACTATGACCTGAATTTCGATGACAACTCGCTTCTTACTCTGTGCCAAATAGTGCTTAAAGGCAAGTCTTCCTGAACGTGGTGGATTTCCCTATGAAGGAGCAGGCCTTAATGTTCTTAGAGGCTGAATATATGAAAATTTCTCACAGGGAAGAAGATGATAGGCTAACATGTAACCAGGCCCGTATAAAAGTAATACCTTTTTCTAGTTTAATTGGTGGTAGATGTCCGGATCAGTGTGAAACTCGCATGAAAGACTACATGCTGCTATACCCAGTTCTCTGGAACAATAACATTTCGAACGAAGACAAAAAGAGAATATGCACGGCCATATTCGAGTACATATTGACATATGGATATGAAGCAAGGACGATGAATTATCTTTTATGAGCAAACGTTTATCCGGTAAAAATATACTTTTGGAAGTTCCGACGACCAATACAGAAATGGAATAGGTGCGACGATAAACTGTGTGACATGTAGTATGACAGGAATGCAAGGAGCGAAATACTTATTGGCAATGACTAATTAAGAGTCACTCAAACAGAAAAATACAAACTTAGTGTTATATACTAAATGAAATTCAACTAATTATGGTAACTGCCACCGATAATAACTATTGAAACCGAATAAAATAAACAATTAAGTTCTATTTTTCAATAAATAATTAAGAAAAGCAGATACCTCCGTGCTTGTTGGTAAAGTTTAACCCAGCAGTACAGTTTTTCTTCAGCTTCTTTTGGATCGTGAGCGAAAATTTCTTCAATTTCCCTCAAAAGTATTCTCAGGTAGTTCATTGAAGTTGCATGGATTTTAAACATAGTTAGCATGAAGAAATCACTCACCAATTTCTGCAGTAAAGGTACAATAACTCCTGAAAACTATTAAAAAACACAAACAATAAAATAGACATATTCAATTGATAAAATTAGTTCACATGCATCGTTACATACAAAAAAAAAAAAAAAAAGAAAGAAGGACCGATGGAGGAACGCGTTATGTTAGCTAGCAAAATACACCAAACTCATTACAAGAAATTTGTATCAGTGAATCGCGGCCGATATATCTTACTTAACTCTTAGTTAAAGTCTACTTGCTATGAAGAATAACACCAGGGGGCCAATAGGGAAACTTGTCCTTACAAACAGGCCTACAGACATAAAAACTAAATCCGCTTTTGATGGCATTAAGCAAGTGACCTATTGCTTCTATGTCTTAGTAAGAAAACTAATCTATTTTTTTTTCAAAACTACTCTAAACCTCTAAATTCTGTACGACTCCATAATTTCAACTTCACTCAATATTACCAGGAAAAGAAAAAAGTTGCCCAAAACCTTGCCTGAAGTATATTAAACCTCTACTTGATGTTTTTGAGACGGTCAGTATTTCCACGACAAAAACAGCAAACCTACAGCTGACATACTGAAAACAATGGCTTTACCCGATATATAGGACACCGATTTATCAGTAAATTTCACGACTCTCCAATAACCCCCTACTTCACCCCTCTTATTCCCTCTGATATACCCACTTTCCGAGTTATCTTCAAAATGTTTACCCTTTTAGACAATGATGTATTATGTCTTAGACAAAACTTAACGAAAACTCCGCGCAGATACAAAAAAACCCAGCAAACTCAGCCCTGAGTTCCTAAACCCAAACCATTCAGATACCAACCTAAATAACGTAGTCTACTAAATTTCATGCATTTCTCGTAATTTTAGTGTCAAATACATTGGAGATACAAAAATTCTATTGACCATAAAATAACATGAAATAAAGAACAATAAAATCACCTCTGAGAGACACATGTTTGATTTTGACGAATTTTTTTAAAATTTTATTCCATTCACATTTGAAACTTTGCAACGAAATGATAAATAAAGGCAAAAACTACAGTGTGGCTCGTAAGTATTCTGAAATAACCCGGCATTTCAGGACTAGTATGTGTCAGTAAGTATGTATAGTACATGTGGTGATACAAATGTATTAGCTGAAAGTATGTTGAGGATTACAAGCAAGGAACTACTGAGACAGGCACTTTCAGGACTAGTCTGGGTCAGTAAGTATGTATAGTACATGTGGTGAAGGACTTGTATTAGCTGAAAGTATGTTGAGGATTACAAGCAAGGAACTACTGAGACACGAATTTTCAAGCCATGGTCGAGGTTTCGCCACTTAGCCACAATCGTCATCTGAAGGTGATTAGCTCTCACTAACAATAGTGGATCGATCCCTTCAGTAATTATCACTATCTCTCTTATGCGTATTATAGATTGTGAGTTAAATTACTGATTAAGAAAATTGGTTTGAGGCAGAGAGCTTCCAGTGCCACAGGAACAGCGAGCTAACGAGAATACCAAAGCTCTGTGCCCCAATTATTTATTATCACTGTCCAAGCTACAAGACCATACAACCATATACCAAAGCTTCGTGTCCCCATTATTTATTATCACTGTCCACGCTACAAGACCATACAACCATATCCCAAAGCTTCGTGTCCCCAATTATTTATTATCACTGTCCAAGCTACAAGACCATACAACCATATCCCAAAGCTTCGTGTCCCCAATTATTTATTATCACTGTCCAAGCTACAAGACCATACAACCATATACCAAAGCTTCGTGCCCCCATTATTTATTATGACTGTCCATCAAATACTTATGTGCAGCTTACTAGAAGAAGACTTTCGTGCATAAAGATATGCCACCGTGTTTTTCTGCGGGTAGTTGCTTTTAGATCTATATACTCTGATCCAAAAACGGTATTATGCTGAAAATAAAAGTCTAGACCACAGTCATCGGTCTAGACGTGGTCGCGATAAGTTCGAGTGAGCCGCTCCTGGGGATTAAGGAGACTTTGTTCTATCAGGGAGTACTTTAGACCTTTAAGATATTATTTTCTTTTACTTTTTTATTTTTTATCTATTTTGAGCAAAGTATATTATTATTTTAATTTTATAAGAATGGAAGTTGATGTTATTAAAGAACCAAAACCTCCGGATATTTGTTCGCTTTTTAAAACCAAACAAAAAGGGAGTAAAAAATATATTTTAGTGTCAATCAATGACCCAACTGGCAACACTACTTTCAATAATTACAGCCCGTTTAAAGTATGTAGATTTATTAAAAGCTTTGCGCCAAAAACAAGTGTAAAATTTTTAAGGAGTGGTACAGTATTATTAGAAATCGAAGACGCCAAAGAATTTTCGAATTTAGGCAATATGAAAAAATACGAAAATTTTTCGCTAAATTTTGCTGCGCACAAATTTTTGAATTATTCACGTGGGATCATAAACAGTTTCGAGCTATCAAATTCTACAGAAGAGGAAATTCTTTCTGAGCTTTCCGATCAAGGTGTAGTTAAAGTAAAAAGACTGATGAAAAATGTCAGGGGAAATAAAGTTCCTTCAAATTCGTTTGTTTTGACATTTGAAAAGTGCACCTTACCCGACTATATCACCCTCGACTTTCTCAGGGTTAAAGTACGCCCTTTTGAACCATCACCCATTCAGTGTTACAACTGCTATAAATATCGTCACTTTGCTAGTAGATGTAATATTAAGGTTTGTGGTAAATGTGGAAATTCATCACACGAAGATAGCTCTGTTTGTGATGAATTAAAATGTGTGAATTGTGGTGATTCAAATCACCCCGCGTGGTCCAAAATTTGTCCTATTTATAAAAAAGAGAAAGAGATCGAGAAAATTAGAAGTGAAGACAGGGTAACATATAAACAGGCCGAACAAATCCTATATAAAAGAAGTATACGAAATAGCAATCCACAGCATGTAACCTACTCGCAGGCGACAACAAGTCAAAACCAGTTAGATTCACTCTCTGAGCAACTTCAGAAACTCACTGAGGTAGTTAATACACTGGTCTGTAAAATTAGTTCGATCGAATTAAATAATAATGTTTCAGCGACTGACAAATATAATAAAATTACTGATATACATACAGACGATAAGTCTATTGAGCAGTGCATTTCGAAACAAGAATTAGTTAGAAAGCAAAATCAAATACCTTCAACTTCCCAAAAAACAGCTAACGAAAAATCGGATAATAATTCAGCAAAAGAAAAAAAGGAAAAGAAACCTAAAGATTCAAATGATTTGAAAAATATAACTACAAAAAGACCCCTTTCTCAATCATCTTCCTCCATTTCTACAATTGAATCTAATTCAGAATTAAGTAACAATAGACCAAACAGGTTCTCTCAAAGAAAAAACCCTAAAAAAGATTACACTTAATTTTAAACTTTAGAATTAAATTATCTATTTAATAAAATCTATTATTATTTTTTTTTCAATATTAAATTTTATTATAAGTATATAAGAATTATCATTTATGTTCTAACTTCCGTGTCAGATGTTGTTATATAATTTTTCTTAAATATGAACACAATCTCAAATTCTCCGTTCATTCTCCAGTGGAATATTAATGGAATTTTACTGCATAAGCCAGACCTAGAATGTATTATTAAAGATACAAATGCTTCTATCATTTGCATACAGGAATCACATCTCAAGCCCACAAATAATTTTCGTCTAAGAAATTATAAAATTTTCAGAAATGACTATACTCTTGGCCACCGTGCATGTGGGGGGGTATGTATAATTGTTCAAGATAATTTACCAGTTTTACCACTTTCCATAGTCTCAGACCTTCAAATTATAGCTATTAAAGTTTTTAGCCCTTTCAATTTTACTTTGTGTAATATTTACCTTCCCCCAGGAAAACCTTTCAGTATTGATGACCTCAGAAATATGTACAAACAATTTTCCGGACCTGTTGTACTTGTTGGGGATTTTAATTCACATTCGAGCTGGTGGAGTAGTATTAATTCTGACTTCAGAGGAAAAGTGGTAGAACAATTTATAAATGAAAATAATTTAGTAATTTTAAATGATTTGTCTCCCACTTACATCTGCACCCGAACTGGAAATTTTTCTTCCATAGATCTAAGCCTCGTATCATCTAATATTGCACCGAAATTTACATGGCAAGTCCTGGACGACTCTTATGGAAGCGACCACCTTCCTATAATATTAAACTGCTTGCAGAAAAATGTCAATATTACAAAACTAGAAAGGTGGAAATTAAATGAAGCAGACTGGTTAAAATTTGAAAAGCTAGCCCAAATTACAAAAATTGATTTAAATACTAATATAAATATAATTATTGAGCAATGTAACAACATAATTCTTAAAGCCGCTTCCAAATCTATTCCTAAAACCAAGTCAAAAACAAAAAAATTAAGTGTCCCTTGGTGGAATGATAAATGTGACCTTGCAATAAAGAAAAGAAAAAATGCACTTAAAAAATTTAAATCCCATCCTTCCACAGAAAATTTAGAGGAGTTTAAGAAAACTAGAAAGCATGCCAGATTCATTGTAAAAATAGCAAAAAAGGATTCATGGCAAAATTTCATTACTAAAATTAACGTCAATACCACTTCTAAAGAAATATGGAATATTGTACGAAGAATTATGGGTTATAAATCCTCATCTATGCCACCTATTATTCAAAACGATAATAACATATTAACTGAACCTGTAGAAATAGTCAATTTTTTTGCTAAATATTTTCATAATAATTCCTCCAGTTCCAATTACACCCCAGAGTTCTTAACACTTAAAGAAAATATTGAAAACACACCACTAAACATTTCTCCTAACTCTTTGAGTCTATTTAACGTCCCCTTCACCTTTCGTGAATTTGAAATAGCTCTCAAATCTAGGAAAGACACCAGTCCTGGACCCGACAACATATGTATCTCAATGTACAAACATTTAAGTCCTATTAATAAAAGTTTTTTATTAACAATTTTAAATCAAATCTATAAATCTGGCACGCTTCCAGATCTATGGCGAAAAGCTATTACTATACCCGTTCCAAAAAGAGATAAACCTGCTCACAAAGTAAATAGTTATAGACCTATTTCTCTGACTTGCTCACTCTGTAAGCTACTTGAAAAGTTAGTATTAAACCGCCTAGAATGGTACCTTGAAAAAGAAGGTATAATTGATGAATGGCAGAGTGGATTCCGTAAAAATCGTAGCACACGGGATAATCTTGTAGCCATCGAAACTGCAGTGATTAAGGCATTTAGCGAAAAAAAGAAAGTACTGGCAGTTTTACTTGATATCGAATGTGCATTCGATAGAGTGTGGAGAAGAGCAATTTTAAATACTCTACTTGAATGTGGAATTGATGGTAACATGCTTACATTCTTTGAAAATTTCCTTAAATCAAGAACTTTCCAGGTTAGGATTGGTTCTGCACTTTCAGATGAGTTTATACAGGAAAATGGTGTGATTCAGGGAGGCGTCTCAAGCGCAAAATTATTTATATTAGCCCTACATGGTTTAAGAAGAGAAATTCCAAGAGAGGTAAAAATCATGTTGTTTGCTGATGATCTAATGATTTATTCCGAAGGTCGGAATTTAGAAGACCTTTACAATTGCATCCAGAGCGCATTAAATAAAATTAATTGTTGGATGAAAAATCATGGTTTCAAAATATCTCCTCAGAAATCTAAAAGCATTCTTTTCAGTAAACGAATACCCAACAATATAAGTAACTTAAGATTGGAAGGAACAATTTTAGAATCAGCTGACACATTAAAATATTTAGGTTTAACTCTAGATAGACACCTCACTTGGTTACCTCATGTCAAAATATTAAAAAATAATTGCAACAGATCATTAAACCTCCTTAGATTATTGAGCAATGCACA
>KZ807304.1:474144-487298 GCA_000696205.2 Oncopeltus fasciatus | reverse complement strand
ATGTTACTTAGTATTTTATCTCACATTAATTGTATACAATAAATACAAGAGGGCAGAATAAATAAATCTTACTACCTAAGGCGGGACTCGAACCCGGATCTCCTGCTTTCCCGGCGGGCATGTTATCCATTGCATCATCGACGCTAGCCAAATGATTCATTCTACTCCCCTCACTCTACTGGGAGTCTAAAAAAGGAGGAGATCCGGGTTCGAGTCCCGACTGAGGTAGTAAGATTTTTTACTCTTTTCCCTTGCATTTATTGTTTAAATTTTCATGTGATAATATACTACAACAAAAATAATATTTATAAAATTAAAATTAAAAGAAAATAACGAGAGTCGTATAAATAGCTCGACAATGTAAGCTCCTTCGAGCATAAGACGATATATTCGTCGGCCTCGGAGGTTATACTCTCGACACTAGTGCGGGGAATTTATTAACTTATCTGACTTGTCCTGGTTGCGTAAATGGTAACGCACCAGCCCGGAAAGCAGGAGATCCAGGTTCGTGTCCTGGCTGAGACAGTTAGATTTTTTATTCTGTTCCCTTGCATTTATTTTTAATTATACTTTCCTATAAGTGTAATCATCCACACATACAAAATAGACATTTTAATACACTAAATATTACGGTCATTAAATGTGAAAAAAACGAATTGTACCCGCACTAAACATTTCAAGTAATCCTCCACTCCTTTTATGTGTTTATAAAATATGTTTAGCCCTTCTTGTCTAGAATAAAATCCACTCCAGAGTATTCGGTATTTTGATTTGAAGATGTATTAAGAAAATATTGCGAGAACTTGAATGTATGTATTATTATCGATTTATTCTCCTATGATTACGCTTCGAGCGAATCCATTTAGATGAAACATCACTGATCTAGGTACTACAACAAAAGCCTCCATCAAGCTAATGGTCAGCTGATTGTATTAGTAGGTCGATAACGGCACAAAAGAGCGTTTTACAACGCCTTGTAACAGTTCTTCTCTGTAACAGTTTGCCAAAGATTCTTCAGGTTCCTCAATATGAAAATGTTTTCTTTTTTCAACTCGAAAAGTATTGTACCACTGCAGAAAGAAAAACTGTCTGTTATAGACGAATTTCAGGAAATTTCATCCAAGTTACGCACTTGCGGGCTTATCCCTTTAGTGAAGGAAAACGATTCATTTCGGCTCTCTAAGGAATATTTATTCATCACCATTGTCGTCCTGACTATTATCGCGTTTGTCGATCAATACCTGGTCTACAACATGAGCCTGGACATGTCCATAAACCTCTACCAGTACTGTTCGCCGTTCATGCACACCTTCATATCGTTGGCGAACCTCTCTCTGGTGACCCTGACGTGCCGGGTCCCGCTGCTCAACAAGTTCCTGCTCAGCGTTAAGCTGGCTGACGAGTACTTGGAGCGGACGGCTCGCGTTCGAGGTCGGAGATGCACTGCCCTTGGAAAGTACCACGCCGCGTTGGTACTCCTGATGCTGGTGCCTTGGACCATTCGCTCCGTCCACGTCCGCTCTCTTGCAGAAATCCTCAAGCTCGCTCTCCTCTACAGCTCTACCTACTGGAACTACCTTGTTCTCCGGTTCGCCTGCGATCTCCTCGTTGTCCATCGGAGTCGACTGACCGCCCTCTATCCCCTCGACACTGCCCGCCTGGAGCTGGTGGCTATGGTGCACCACATTCTCTGCAGGGCCGGCCACTATCTCAACTCCTACCTCTCCTTTATTTTCCTCTCTCTCACTACCACTTCATATTTTTCCTTTGTATGCGAGTTATATTCCCTCTGTATTATCTTCGACTTTGGAGGGATATCGTTTTTCTTGCTCGTCAAGTTCTGCTGGTGTTCAATCAACTTCATGATATTTTGGATAATCTGTTCTCAATCTGAACACAGCACAAGAAAGGTAATTAAAAAAAATATAATTTTAATGAGTTAATAATATTGTCAGGAAAAGGGTTTTTTTTTTAATTAGATTTTTATCTCTAATTTTTTATCATTGCCCATCCTAATAACCCGCCTGAGATGGATATGGCCGCGTGACCTCATCATTCCCAAAACTTCACAATAACAATTAAAAACTAACAACCTGTAAATATTTTAAATAGTGATTTAGGAGTACTGTCATAGAGCAACTTCTCCATCAAGCGAAGTAAACGCTAATTTAAATATTTATGTATTACAGTAATTTTTTTTATTCAACTATTTTATTAATATTAACTTATATTGTATATTATAATATACTATTATTACAATTAACCAGCACATTACAAGTTGCATAAAATGTGTACAATGTAATCACTAATAAAGTTTTATTAAATTTTTACTTTATAAACAAAATACATCATCTAATCAATCTATTCATAAATACATCAATCTATTCAAGATTTTAGAGTGAAATTTGTTTTCAAAAGAAATATGCGAATCTTCACTGATCCTGCAGTTGAGAAGCTAAAAATATAGTCAGTTTAATAATGTAATACGTGTGTATATATATATATATATATATATATATATATATATATATATATANTCGCTGGTGGCATCATTCGACAGAGAAGTGAATTATTTACAGGTCCATAGATATTTTAGCGAATTTTCTACCTCTTCTTTTGTGACGCCATAGGGGCTACCTACCTCATAGGTGGGATCAGAGAGATTTTTAACCGAATTTTCCACTTCATAGCATGTGAAGTAATAGGAGCGAATTGTCACAGGTTCGTAGATAATTTGCTGATTTCCTACTTCATCCCATGTGAAGTCATAGGAGCGAACTACCTCTCAGGGGATCCCAGAGATCTAAGCGAATTTCCTACCTCTTCTTTTGTGACGCCATATGGGCTACCTACCTCATAGGTGGGATCAGAGAGATTTTTAACCGAATTTTCCACTTCATAGCATGTGAAGTAATAGGAGCGAATTGTCACAGGTTCGTAGATAATTTGCTGATTTCCTACTTCATCCCATGTGAAGTCATAGGAGCGAACTACCTCTCAGGGGATCCCAGAGATCTAAGCGAATTTCCTACCTCTTCTTTTGTGACGCCATATGGGCTACCTACCTCATAGGTGGGATCAGAGAGATTTTTAACCGAATTATATATATTAATAACTGCCTGATCAGTCAAGGAGCTGTTTTCTGTTTTTCCTCTTTATCCTCTCTGATTCGTTCCCCAAGAGCAGAATAACTATTTTCCTTCGGACAATAAAATTAAATTTCGGTGAAAATAACGATTTAGTGTACCTAGGTGTCATTCAGTTGAATAATTCAAGAATGAGACGCTCCACAACAATGATATATTCTTTAATATATGAATATTGTCGTTAAACAGCAAGCGTGAACATAGTTTATTGAAAAATTAAGGAGCAGAATTTAAACAAGAATATATACAAAAATATGTGTAATACATTTAGCTGATATCATAGAATGCATTAGAGGAAAATACGATACAAAAATTAATTTAGAACTTATGTATTCGTGCTTAAATTTATATTAAGGTACTATGGAATTGATGGGCTCATTACGATTGCATTTGTCATTTCTCCCTCCTACTAATGGATTTATAATGCTTTACTGAATGTATTCCATGTAAATGTGGGGAGCATTTTCGAAAGTCAGGTCAGAGCACTCAACCTCATGTTGTTCGCGGAGAATGTGTAAGCATGAGGAAGCTAGACGCATGGTCACCAGTCCTCTACAGGCGCCGAGGGCAGTCCTTGGATGTGTCTCCTCTGAGAGCCGTGGCACTTCTGGCTCTCACGCTGATGTGCGTCGAAGGCTCGGCTCGGCGCCTGGAGATGGCGCCGAAGCTGACGCTCTCCACACATCTCCAGCACGTGATGTTTCTCTCCTCGGGCGTGGTGCACACCGCGGCGCTACTCCTTGCCTTCCTGGGCCTCCTTCGGGCCAGGCTGACGGCGAACCTGCCACCGCTACACCTGGCTCTGGCCATCGCTCGGCTAAGACGGATCGGCTTGACCCCCCACAACCCACGCCCTGCAAGGGCCTATCTCGTTCTCTCGTACTACGTACCGATAGCCCTGTCATTGCCAAGGATCTATACCACATATCGTCTGTCAGAAGTCTGGTACTATGACATACCTGTCAACTACATCAAGATAGCCATTCTCTACCACATCGGCTTCGAGGCCATATACTGCTTCTCGGGCACCAGCAGTCTAATAAGGTTCCTGAGGATGGCACTGAGAGACTTAGCAGACGGTATTTATTACGTCGGAAAGAGACAAAAACTAATTTCTCTGGTAAAAGCCCATAGTGATTTATGTTGGGCGAGTATGTTCTTCAACCAAGTATATTCCATTACTCTTCTTGTAATTGTTACCGCGGCATTCTTCAGCACAGTCGCCGCGATTTACTTCATTGTTTATGTGATCCAGTCAATAAGAGGAATTAGAAAACACGTAATGCTTATCTTGAAGATATTCGAGATATCGGGCTATCTATTTTTCATTTTCAGTCTTATTCTATCGACCACTATATGTATAAAAGAGGTAAATATTAAATTCTCATCAATTACTATAATTAAAGTTATTTTCATTATTTCCTTTTTTTTTTCTTTTTTTTTAATGGCGTGTCAACCTTTGGTCATCAACGCCAGGGAGATATTTTTAGAAGCGGGAAGATATTTTCAAGAAGAAGAATTTCTTAGTCATGGTGAGGTGTAATCTATTGTTTTTGCGAATAGTTATTATTATTTCCTTTCTTATTGCAGGCAAAGGAGTTCAACGTTCATCTGTATCAGCTGATGATCAATGATAAATCAAAAGAAATATTGAATAATGTAAGTAAAACAATGTATTTCGGATTAATTTAATTTTTCTTTACTTGATAATTATAATATAAAACTTGAAAATATAAATAACTTTAAAGAATAATATTAAATTTCATTAATATTATTTTTGTGGTATTTAATCCCACGTAAATTTTACTAATTTTTAGTGCAAGGGAACAGAATAAAAAATCTAACTTTTCCAGCCAGGACTCGAACCTGGAACTCCTGCTATCCGGGCCGGTGCATTTACCAATTATGCTACCGGGACCAGTCTGAAAAGTTATTAAATTCCCCGCACTAGTGTCGAGAGTCTAACCTCCGAGGCAGACGAATATATCGTCTTATGCTCGAAGGAGCTGATATTGTCAAGACGTTTAAATGACTATCGTTATTTACTTTTTTAAATTTTAATGTTATAAATATTATCTACCGGGATCATAATTGGTAAATGCACCGGCCCGGATAGCAGGAGATCCAGGTTCGAGTCCTGGCTGGGACAGTTAGATTTTTTATTCTGTTCCCTTGCACTAAAATTTGTTAAAATATCTCTTATCTTGTTTCAAATCCCAGGGGCTGGGTAACCGCCATACTAGTTCATTTTCCAATTCACGTTTGTTTTTTTTGTATCTCGCCAATACTGCCTCTTCGTATCTTTACTATGATCTTCTGCTTTACAAGTATTGTACTTTTAAAAAGTTTCTAATAGAGATAGATATTAAAATTATATTAGTTCCCGAAATGTATAGTTTTCTTCGGATGTTTCCATAACATTCTTGAAAACTTTTTACAGTATACTTGAATATATCCCGCGTGGGAGGAGGAAATAAATATAATTATGTGTCTTAAAATTAGAAATTTCGTTATAATTTATTAACATATACATAGTAAGAAATTTCTTCAGCACTTAAAGTTGGTGCTAAGAGCAAGATGTTCCATGCAGCATTAAATTTATTATAATTTTTCTTATCTGTATTCTTAATACATTTTACAAATTATTTACATAAACTAATTTAGTTCAATTTAATTTAGTTTAAATAGAAAATTTTTTTTTTAAATATTACTTATACACTTTATTAAAAGAATGAAGAATGTTATGGTTTAATTTAACTTAAATTAAAATTGACTAAAAATACACTGATTTTACATAAAGGGTTTATATTTTTTCGATGAAATATAAGGGAAATTTTTATTATTCAGAGATTATAATTTACTCATGAACAAACACAAACATTTGTATAACAAGGCTTCCTTACAACCAGAAAAATACCATTTCTATTAGAATCCCCCACTTCCTCATAAATATCAGTTTGATTGCTAAAATATTCTGCCCAAAAATGTAAGTTATGTCTCAGACTGAAGCATAAAATCATAATTTTCCAGCCAAAGCTGCGACTTCATATTTCAATGAAGAGAGATATCGTCTTCACAGCCTGTGGATTCTTCTCCCTTGACTACACATTGATACATTCTGTAAGTATGTATGTATTCTCGGATTAATATTTGTATTCTGCTGGAAGTTTTAGTGTGCATGCGTTGTTTTTTACACTTTGCTGGTAAAACCGACTTATGGGTTATGTAGCGCTTTTTAAAGATATTACTAAAATGGCTCATGGTGGATATCCTGAATGAAAAATTCCGCATATTCTGTTACATTTTTCAACTTTTTTTTTCATTATTTATTATAGGAGTTTTTATAAGATAAATATAACAAATCATAATACATAAAACTCCGAATGAAAATAAAAACAAATCATGATGTACAACTCAAACTATATAAATGAAATGTAAAATTGAATATCTCAAAGAAGATTTTAAAATGTTTTTTATTAAACCGAGGGAATATATATATATATACTGGAAAATTATTCCAGAAAAAAATCCTGGATTACCAGAAAAAGTGTCATAACTTTCCGTAGAAGCTTTATTTTATCATCTATCACACTTCATATATGGTAGTTCTTCAGACTGATAACAAGACCAGTACCTGGAGGTTCGGCAAAGGTGTGACATTCATTTCTGCTATCATAGAAGCAGTTCCAATTCCCAGTAATTCCTTAAACAACACTTTTCTGAACTGAATAATTCCTAATTTGATCAAATTATTGACTATTCGAGCGTTCACTACTAAATAGCACTTCAAAAGCCACTTTTCTATGTGAGGGTTCCATAACGGAGTAGTTTTAGTATATTAGGTATTTACCGGTAGAATATTTGAGTTAAAAGGACTCTTCCTTTAAGTTCAGATAGATTTATAAGGAGTTTGAGAACTACAGAGTATGAGTGTCCTATATATTTATCAGTAATACCTTTTCCAGCATATACTTTACTAATGCAATTATAAACATCTGTGGTGCATAGTTGTATTGCATAGTTATTCTCAGCCACAGTACATATGTTCTCTATGGTGTATACATATGTTTCAGATGGTTGCTTCAGCTGCTACCTACCTGGTGATCCTGATACAATTCGGAGATCAGCCTCTACAAAATTCGACTCCTCCGAAACTTCCTAACGTCACTGCCACCGTATATCCTCTCTCTACAGCCACACCCTAAAATTGGGGTTGCTACAATAAATGTATTTCATTCCTTTTCTGATTTGTTTGCAGATTATGGTTATTCATATTGTTATAACTTAAGTCAATAATAGTTCTTCATTTTCTTATGTTAATTAAAAAAATTTAAAACAATGTAATATTTTATATACTTACAATTCAAGATTAAGCTTAAAATAAATAATGTTCAAAAGGAGAGTTTTTTTATCAGAGATATTATTATTAGATGATTTTAGTAGGGGTTCGGTCAAGTTAGATCCAAAAAAATAAAAAAGGTAGATACAGGACGTCCTCTCNAAATTCGCTAAAATCTCTATTCACTAGTGGAAAATTCCCTCCTATGACGTCACAGGCTATGAGGTCAGAAATTCGCTCCTCTGTTGTATGACATCATCAGCGATTAGGTAGACACAGAGGTTTGGAGGGAAACCTTGAGCGCTATATGTATATAATTAAACCCTCATATACAGTAAAGAAGAAGAGATGGGAAAAAGATTGCAATGAACACACAAAAAGAATAAATCACAAGAAGTAAAATTATCGGGGATTTCTCACCCTTCGTCTGAAAGTCTTTCTTTGCTCCTCATTGACAAAGGGGGATAAATCTCCGAAAATTTTACTTCTTGTGATTTATTCTTTTTGTGTGTTCACTGCACTCCCTATTCCTCCTGTTCTTGAATTATATATGTATACATATATATAGTAATCAAGATTCTATTATATTATACTATTTTTAAATGGCAAAATTGAATTTTCAAAAAATCTATCATATCAAATAATAACAACTTTAAACCTATATTCTTGAACTTAAAATTAAAATGGAGAATAATATAAAAGAAATTCACGTCCGAAAGAGTAGGGTGAAGAAACCGCTTTTAGCACACACAAATGTAGAAAATTGTGGACTCCTTGGTCTCCCGCCAAAAATTCTTACCTCAAAGCCTTTTTGAGAGGCTTCCCTCCAAACCTCTATGTGATGTCATACAACAAAGAGGAGCCAATTTCCGACCTCATCGCTGGTGGCATCATTCGACAGAGAAGTGAATTATTTACAGGTCCATAGATATTTTAGCGAATTTTCTACCTCTTCTTTTGTGACGCCATAGGGGCTACCTACCTCATAGGTGGGATCAGAGAGATTTTTAACCGAATTTTCCACTTCATAGCATGTGAAGTAATAGGAGCGAATTGTCACAGGTTCGTAGATAATTTGCTGATTTCCTACTTCATCCCATGTGAAGTCATAGGAGCGAACTACCTCTCAGGGGATCCCAGAGATCTAAGCGAATTTTCTACCTCTTCTTTTGTGACGTCGTATGAGCTACCTACCTCATAGGTGAGTCCATAGATATTTTAGCAATTTTCCTAGCATTTCAAATATTACTTTACCAGGCGAATTTCCTTGTAACTATGAAGTAACCTACCCAGGCAAATTTCCTAGTAACCTACCCTACAACAGTGAGGGGCTAATCCCCTTCCCTGTTATTGGCTTATCAGATGACCTTTGACCTCTAGAATATTGCAACATGAATGCAGATTTGCTTTTCATCTCATTTCAACATTTTGGATCTCTCTTAGTTTAAAAACCCTCACTACGTCAAGGTGGAGATGCATCGAGGGGGTAGGTTTATAGGCGTCATGAAGCACATTTCTGAAATCGTGACGCCAACGAACCCATTCACACAAAGGTTTACGGGTGTTCATAGCTTCTCCAGTTACCTTAGTATGAGGTATTAGGGTTCACTCATTCCTCTATCACACGTTCACACAAAGGTTTACGGGCGTTCATAGCCTCGCCTGTGACCTTAGTTTGAAGTATTAGGGTTCACTCATTCCTCTATCACACATTCACACAAAGGTTTACGGGCGATCGTAGCCTTGCCAGTGACCTTAGTATGAACTATTAGGGTTCACCCATTCCTCTATTACACATTCACACATAGGTTTACGGGCGTTCATAGCATCGCCAGTGACCTATATTTATGGTCAAAAGACTTTAGTGAGCCCAGTAACGCCTCTAAACGATGGTCTCTGGCGGAGCTATGAACGCCATTAAACCATGAATGAATGTCTTTAGCGAGGCCAGTAACGCCTCTAAACAATGGTCACTGGCGAGGCTACGAAGGCCCCTGATCCATGAATAAAGGTCACAGGCGAGGCTATGAACGCCCGTAAACCTTTGTGTGAACGTGTGATAGAGGAATGAGTGAACCCAAATACCTCATTCTAAGGTCACTGGAGAAGCTATGAACACCAGTAAACCTTTGTGTGAATGGGTTCGTTTGCGTCACGATGCCAGAAATGTGCTTCATGACACCTACTAGCCTACCTCCTCGATGCATCTCCACCTTGACGTGGTGAGGGGGCTTTAAACTAAGAGAGAGGCTTAATGTTGAGATCAGCTGAAAAGCAAATCTATATTAATACTAGCTGACCCGGCAAACTTATTTTTCCCAATTTTTTTTTTTTTTTTTTATGGCGTTGCTGGCCCTAAGAAAACATTAGTGTTGTATTAACACACGATTTAAATAGAGCTTGTAACAAAATTTATGGCCTTCAAATAATAATTCATGGAATACCTATTATAATGTTTTTTGACAAAATACGTATGTTGTAGATATGGGCACAATCAAAAAAGAAACACATGAATTTAAGGCAAATTGGAAATTTTATTTAATTATTGCGTCAAAATCGGCCCAGCCGTTTTAAAGTCCATAAGTTACATACATACACACATCCTATTTTATATATATAGATAGATTACAATATTCTACAGGTGAAGTGAAAAAAAATCCTGACACACAATAACAGTGGAGGGGATTAACCTTTTCATTAGCAGGTTAGGTAATGGCTACACGAATATTCGCCTGGGCAGGTTATGCTTTAGTTACTGGAAAATTCGCTAAAATCTCTATTCACTAGTGGAAAATTCCCTCCTATGACGTCACAGGCTATGAGGTCAGAAATTCGCTCCTCTGTTGTATGACATCATCAGCGATTAGGTAGACACAGAGGTTTGGAGGGAAACCTTGAGCGCTGCTATCTTGATCCAAAGATGCAGGCTTAGAAGTAAGAATTTTTGGCGGGAAACCATGGTATCCACCATTTTCCACATTTTTGTTTGCCAGTTCACCCTACACGAATGTAAATATAAAAATTGGGCATACTTCTCTCCAAGAAGATCGCAATACAACGTTTTTAATATAATGTAATAACAAATGAGTATTGAGTAATCTCCTTACAATAAATAAATAGATAATAATTTAAGAATTAAATTTTTAGGATTAAGAATCTTTCTAAACATAATTTAGGGTCGTTTCAAAACAGAGAATTTAGCACTTTTGACTAGTGATCAGGTAACGCGGGTTACCTCAAGTTTATTTAATTTCAACGTACTAGTGTGTCTATCTACGTACAAATATGATATTAGTGTAGAAGCTGAACTTCACTACTTGTCCTGAGTAAAGATTATATGACGTACTCTAATTTATCTAATCACAACTTATTAGAATATAAAGATGTTAATTTTTATTTTGTAATTACCTCTTTCATTATTATTTTTATGAACTAACTTTTTCTAAACTGTTTCTAAATTATTTCTTTTAACGAGAAGCCATTAATTTAATGCTGACGATATGTTCATAATACACATTCATCATCTCTTATTTAACAATCTAATTTTTGTTAAAAACGTGATCCACAACAGAAGGTTAATTTTCATAGATAAAATTAAACTAATGAATGAATAATGCAATAATGCTTTTCTAAATACAATTAAATGGGTGAAAATTTTATGATAGATTCTTATGTATATGTATATATATACACATATATGTGTGTGTGTGTGTTGTGTGTCAGAAAAACTTTGCTTTGAAAAAAAAATGGTATATTGGTAGAAATTAAAATACTGAAACATATTAAGCAAGAAAACAGCGACTAGATTTTATTTTATTCAGAGAAATTACTCCTTCTTTTTATAAAGAACTTATAAGTATTTAATTATCTAGACATAATAGCCTTTCCTGAGCTATAGATGCTTAGAAGAGGGCGGCAACCACACCGACTCTCTTTTATTGGTTGTGGTGACATTCGATGTAAAATAAGATATAAATAACTAATTTTTGTCTATGTTCACTTCAATAATGCAGAGTAACATTTGACATCACTTGTAATTTTAATAAATGGTTCGATCTAAAGATTTTCGTCAAATCAGAAACAACTTTTAAATACTTAATGGGCAAATGAATCCCAAATGTATGTTTTTAATTATTAAGGTGGAATATTAAAAATGCACTATCACTCACAAAAAATATTCCTGAAAATAACGGAAGGAGCCCTATAATTATCCTTAGCTTTTCATAAATAAATGGAGAGTTGACGATAACTTTAATTGTTTATCGGTTGTATCTGGCTAAATGTTTGATTCCTAATTCGGTTAATTGGGATGGGTCTGTTTCCTTTATTATGGAATCGTTCGTGGGAACAGGACGCCACCGAACTGCTCATATATCATGAACAAGGAATCGACTCCTTTGCTGTCCTACACGGAAAACAACATTCCTTAGCATGTCCTCGCTTCGCTTCGACACTACTTACAAGTAAACTCAGCTTTCTACAATCATTTTAGAAATTCCCTACCTATTTCCAGTGTTTTACATTTCCTAAACGAAATTTAGTTTGTTTTCTAACGCACACATGCGAATTTAATGATCCCCTTTAAATTATTATTACATATGTTCCATTAAGTGAGCTGTGAACGTTTTATTTAATAAAAAAATATTCATTATAAAAAAATAAGATGTTTACTCGTAAATAATATGTTATTTACATTCAAATAGACTTTTTTCATGCGAATTTATTTTATTTTTACTTCTGTATTGTTTTCACGTATTGATATTTTTCATACTGGTTTATAATAGTAATAAATACCATGTGTGTGTAGCTGGGAGGATCGGTGGGTCTTTGTGCGTGTGTTTACTTAATTTGGCCATTTAAATAAAAATATCAAAGTTTTAAGCACTGTTTTTTAATATTCCAGTGCTCAAATTCAAGTTGACAAATCACTTTTTAACAAACATAATCACATAAGTTAGATGTTATAAAAATAAAGGCAGATTGTAGGACAAAAAAAATGTATATTAAGTGATGTATATTGATAGTTTTATTGAAATAACTTCAAACCGAATATATGTTATGATTAATATCTATTATTTGTTAAATATTATTTAAATTCAAGATTTTGAACCAGTCTGAATTGCTGGTTGCCCAAATTACATTGTATTGATATAAGACAGTATTAAACCTAAGTATATTCTGACAATAGAATTAAAACTTAAAGTAAAATCCCAGATCTAACTTTTTTTAATTGTTTTGTATCAACGGCCATTTCACTGACTTGTCAAAATATTTGCACCAACTTCAAGTTTCCCGTTGGTACAGAATATCATATCCCTCGAGAAATTCCAAATTCTATGAGTTTATAGAATAAAATGTCATCATATAGACAACCTAGGAGTTTGGTTGTATGAAAAAAAAATTTAAATACACCAAATTTTTTTTTCTCGAATCAGCAGTATAGCAACTTATTATTTATAATATAACAGCTTCCTCTTAGAATTGTAGATTTAAATTCAGCAAAAGTACGATTTTTTGTCTCACAATATTGTTTTATTATGGTGTCAGCAAAATTTATTGTGATGAAGGTCTAAAAAATAATGAGAGATTGTAATCATTTATTTCAACAGCTTTTTTTTTTTTTTAATATTTATTTATCCGTAGCACATAACGCTTAAAGCAATTTCTTA
>KZ807304.1:453930-471628 GCA_000696205.2 Oncopeltus fasciatus | reverse complement strand
TATATATATATATCTTGACATATTTAATCAAAAGACCCACAAACAGATAAGAAAAGCTCTTTTCCGCAAGATGATAATTTTTGTGAGATGATTTTAGTTGGGGTACGGTCAAGGTAGATCCAAAAAACACAAATTTAAAAAATTTATTTTTTAATAAAGGATTATCTGCCAACGTTTCGGATACATTGCAAGCCATCTTCAGGGCTGTAGAAATACAATGTCATGAGAATAATTATCATAATTGAAATTAATATAATAGAGAATTGCAATAATATAATGTGATATCAAGAGTATGAATGTAGAAAGCTATTTCTAATAAGAATTTAAAAAGATTTTGAAAAACAATTCGAAAAAAACAAAACAAGAAAAAACAAAAAAAAAACACCAATTTGAAAAAAACATGCAAACACCAACTTATTGACAAAGATAATATTGAATAGCATTAAATATAATCCTCCTGTCCAATGGTTTTCCTACTAACATCATTAAAAAACTCGTTAAAGAATTTTTTATTTCCACTTCTCCAACTATCCCCCTCCCCCAAAATAACGACCTCGTTTTCCGTTCTCTTCCTTATATTCCAAAACTTTCTGAAAATATTAAGAAATCTCTCAGAAAAACTTTTCCTAACCTTAAGCTTTCTTTTTCCACCAACAACAAATTAAAATCTATTTACACCATCTTCAAAGACCCCATCCCCCTTCCTAACAGAACTAATGTCGTATACAAAATTCCCTGTTCCACACCTAATTTCCATGGTTCTTACATTGGACAAACAAAAAACCCTATATCCCGCAGAATTAATAACCATAAAAATGACATAAAGAATAACTAATAAAAACTGCCCTCACTAAATATGTTTTTCATGAAGAACACACATTTGACTTCGAGAGCTTAACCATTCTTTCCACTGAACCCTACCAACACAAACGTCTTTTGTCTGAAACCGTTCACATCAACTTACAACACTATCCAGTTAACGACAGAACAGACATAGAACAAATTTCCTCAACTTATTCTAACATTTTCAACATTCTAAAAACCATCAGCCCTCCTTCTCAATAAACCTGTCAAACATTTTTCCTAGTTCCAAAGTTACATATTCCCAATAATATCCTTCCTTTTTTCCTTTGTCCTTTTTATTGCCCTCTCTTGTAACAGGCCACTTTCCATTTACACCTTCTCCCCCCACCTTTTTACCTCTCACATTGTGTAGAAGGAAAATTTATACTTTAGTCATGGAAATGTGAACTTAGGGACAGGACGTCCAGAGAGACATCTTCATGATAAGTAGGTGTGGCAAATTACTGCTTTAATGTTATTCAATATTTTCTTTGCCAATAAGTTGGTGTTTGCATGTTTTTTTTTGGTTTTTTTTTCAAAATCTTTTAAATTCCCTTACATAGATTTCTACATTCATACTCTTGATATTAAATTATATTATTGCAATTCCATATTATAATAATTTCAATTATGATTGTATATTCATGACATTGTATTTCTACAGCCCTGAAGATGGCTTGCAATGTAAGCCAAAACGGTTGGCAGGTAATCCTTTAATAAAAAATACATTTTTTAAATTTGTGTTCTTTGGATCTACCTTGACCGAATCCCAACTAAAATCCTCTCAGAATAATATCTACGATCAAAAAAACTCTCCTTTTGATGATTTTTTTTTTTTCTAGCCAATATTAAAGATAGCAAGACTTTTCTTTTTTTCTTTTTTGAGCTTAAAGTTCTACTTGACTTTTTCATTTGCGATCAGGGCGCCAATCAAAGTTTTATCTGCCTGACAATCGCCCATATAACATCCTATTGGTCAGAGGAAGTGGAACAATTCTAACCAGTGCTATTTAAAAGGGGACTGCAGCCTCCTAAATATGTAACAGCTGATATTGGCTAAGAGGTAATACTTTTGTAGTCAGCTTGAACTGAAGCTGGAACTCAGAGGGGTTCCTTAGGTCTTATGATAGTATAGACAAGTCAAGTACATTATTACTTTTAAGGTTTTTAATATTAGAATTATTTTATAATGTTACTGTTTTATTGCCCAAGTATATCAATAAGTCTATTACTCAAAAATAATACTAAACAGCACCCATTTTAATTAGTTGGTTTGTTTTGTGTGAATCTTTCAATTATTATAAGGTTAAAAAAATTATAAGACCAAAATTTTAAAAATGAACAACTTTATTCAAATCATGATGATAATTTTGGTAAAGTAAAGCCAGAAAAAAAAAATTCCCTACCTCAGTGGGGGAGAGAGAGTTTTTTTCTGACTCCCTGTACTATTAAAACGAACAATTTTATGTTTTTTATCTCCTAGAAAATTTTATATTCTTTTTAAGCTGTAGATTCATCGGGAATTAATGCCCAATATAAGCAATTTTTACTATAATCAGTTATAAAAAGTACCCCATGTGACGGGAAATTTCACACACACAAAAGCAGGAAAAAATTTTAGAGGGTTAGAAAACATTCAGCGCCCCTAAAATATACATCTTATAGCTATAATTCGGTATCATTTTCTAGGTTATAACCAAGAATTTAAAGTATCCCTCAAGAGAAAGCAGGTCTAAATATTAAGATAAAGTCTAAACAAACTCTCTTTAAAATCACAATAAGAATGTAAATATCGCAGTCATTATTCTAATAATTTGGGGGAATTTAAAAACCCGATATTTCGTCAAATCATTTAAAATTGAGATAATAATGACAGGAGAATCAAACTCTTTAGTTACGTCTAAAAATGCACCAGGACAGAATTATTTCTTTCTGAAGAGAAGAGGAAATGAAGCCTACAACGCGAAACAACTGTTGGACAGTAGAAAGCTAGGATCTGAAGCGAAAATTATAGTTTGGGAGGATATTAAGAGAATTTATGGTTGGCATCATCCGTTTAAAAATAATTTTCTAAAAACCTACTAAGGGAAGGAGGCTGATTGGGCGGTAGGATGTTTCTTTATGAGCAGGCTTACCGGGTTTGGCAAACAGGATAATTTCAGAAAATTTCCAGAGGAGTGGAAAGTAGTTAGTTCGAAGGATACAATTACAAAGGTAAGTAAAAAAAATTGCTTTTTGGGGTATTATACCGGTGATTAAATCATATCCGGGTGATTTGCGTTCAGGCAGACGAGAGATTATATACTTGACCTCGGAAGGTGTTACTGTCTTGAGTGATAAAGACATAGGTAATGGCATGTCCAGGAACTCCTCAGTCTCCATTGTATTGGACAGGTCTAAGGGATCTGAATGAGGAGTAAATGTTTGCTAGAGGTGCTGGGCAAACATTTCGGCCTTGTTTTTGTCAGAAGAAGCCCAGGAACCATCTCCTCGACGCAAGGGGGTTGAAGCTTCATGGCTCTTAAGGATTCTGCGAGTAGCAATCCAGAGTGATTTGTCTCCTGCTTAGAGGGTAGACAGATAGGCATTAAAAGCCTCATTTCGTAAAGCGTCTAATTCTTGTATTAAGAAATGGAATAGCAGGTTATACTTCTTCTTTGTTAGAACATTTATTGAAAATTACTTTTCATGATGACATATTCATAAGTAAATAAATGGATTATTTTAAAAATGCTTATAATTTAAGACACTTCATGAATTAATAAATGCTTAAAAGAATTTTGAAAATAAAATGTATTATTTCTATAAATGTGTATTATTTTAGGACATGATGTTTGCAGGAGTTCAGGTTGCCTTTATGTTGAATGCTCCTATTTTAACATGCTTTTATGCTGCATCTAAAGACAAGTTTAAATCCCTAACTGATAATATGGACAAGTTGTCTTTAAGTATTGAAGATGCCAGTTTTGAGAACACGCACATCTTTAGAAACCTCTACGATAATGATGCCCGTATAATAGCCAGATTTGTAAAAATGATGGGGAAAATTGCCTTCTGTTGCCCAGTTATGTTCATATTTTCAGTGCCCGTTGGAGGGCTTTTCGATGGCTCATACGGGACTAGACCATCCATACCTATACATTGCGACTTTGAACTCAACAATCGCAGAATTTACGAAATAATTCTACTTACAGAGGTAATGCTTTACTTATTAACTTAAAACATAACTATAACTCAATAGTTAGTTTTATTTTGTATACATTAGGTTAATGTGTATTGTTTTTAAGTATATATATATATAGTAAATAAGAACAGGTGGGATAAAAAGTGTAGTGAACACACAAGAAGAAAAAATTACAAAGAGTAAAATTTTCTGGGATTTCTCGCCCTTCGTCAGTGAGGAGAGATGATAGTCAATCAAGTATTTCTTCACTTCTTACTGATGAGTTCACTCAACACTTCCCACCTGTTCTTATATACTATATATATACATACATATATCGCAGCTGCGAGTGTTTCATTTTCTAAATAAATACAAAACAAAAATAGGAATAAATGAGTATAAATAGATGATTTACTAGAAACATTATTTATCTTGAGCCTCCATAGTGATAATTTCATTTATTGTCATTTCAGTTTGGAGGTCTTGCCCTGCCGACTTTGCAGAAACTGTTGAACGAGGTGCTCATGTTAACAATACTGAAAATGCAAACAACCTTTCTGAAATATCTTCGTGAAGTTCTATCTGAAATTGCAAAAGACACTCTTTCTGATAAAGAAGAAGCGCAAAAGAAACTTTTGACCTGGATCAAAATTCATCAGACCACCATAAGGTAAATATGTCATTATGATTCAAGCTTCTTTTTTTTTTTTTTAAATTCTAAAACATAAAAATAATAAAATANAAATTATATAAGAAATTATTGAATAATTTAGCAAGATTACTTCATAAGATAACTGTTATACCTTGCCAAAAGCAGTTTTATTTTTAAAATACTCTTTGAAATAATTCATCTAATTTATCAATATGACGATTTCTTCTTATTGTGGTTCTTGAAAATGGAGACGATAGAAAAGATTTATTATTAAGCTTAGGATTAAGATTTATTGAATTTGTTATTGGCTAGAACTTGCTTACTTCTGAACCGAAGACAAGAATTATATTATTAAAATTTTATTTTTCATAAATGCTGTCGTTTATTTGTTGAATATTAGTTTTATTTAAAAACTCATTCATTTGTTACAGAAATGCCCACAATTTGATTTATTTCTATTCTCCTGTAATAGTTCTATACAATATGGGCTTCATCTTCATGCTGGCGGGAAGCATTATTTATCAGCTAAAGGTAGGTTATCGTTATCATTATAAAAAAATTTATTTTTTGTTCATCCAATTACTCCTTGGTGTAACACTACTCTCAGAGCATCTCCCTCATTTACCGAAGAATTGTCAGGTATCATTAATTAAATAACTAAATTTTACATACATTGTACATTATGTCACAAATGAATATTGATTCATAAAAACATTTAAATGTTCTTCTATGTAAACAAATAAATATTGAGTAGCTATAAGGTTTAACTTTTTTTTTTTTTTCTGCAGACACCTGACATTAATGTAATTATTGCGACAATAATCGGCATATATATGTCTATAACAGTTATGCAATTTTATATACAGTGTCATATGGCTGACGAATTAATGGCGGAAGTAAGTTATATTTTAATGCCTTAGTTTGTATAATTGTAGTATTCGGAAAATTATTGTGACGAAAAAAAAATTTATTTGGCCTCAAAATTTTAAAAAAAATTAATTTTCTTAAAGTCATTCCTTCCCAGTAAATTTTTGGCTAGAAACAGTTACTTTAACGGCGTTATTTCTCTTGTTTCTCAGGGACAGAAAATAGCAGTAGCTGCATACAGCATTCCATGGTACGAGATGAATTCCAAGAGTAAGGGTTGCATAAGGCTAATAATTAATATGGCTAACAAACCTTTAGAATTCATGGCTTACAAAGCACCAGCATTTAAGCTCAATAAAGAAGTATTTGTATCGGTAAGATGATTTTGAAGAAAAAACATTTTAATTTTTATTTTTTTACAATAAGAAATTTGAATATTAGAGAATTTCACCATTGAGTAGTTAGAGATGGTAGTGACAGAACCATTATACTTTTTTTTTTTTCTAAATGCTCTGTGATGCACCCTTTCTGCCTGCTAATTTTCTTTTTTTCGGCATTAGGTCATGGGGAGGGCCAAGTTTCTTCTAAATAAAATTTAAGCCTACTAATACATTCAAATTTTATGATTTAATTTTGCATTGCAGAAAATTCGCTCATCTATATGTAACAATTTTACACTTTATCAGCAATACTATTGAATTATCAAACCCCATAAGAATACAAGAATAACGTCAAGAATAGACGCGCAGTTGTTGTGACACTGACTGTTGTAGTGAGAATGACTTGTCGTTACCAGTGTGCGAAAACCTTTAAAGTTGCGAAACCTTTTCAAAAATATATATTTTGTATTCGCCACTTACTCCTATTTATATCCATCTTATATGATACCTCTCAAAGATAGACATTTAGTTAATAGTAAAATCAGCCATTTTTAAGGGACCTTTTTCAATTTGAAAAGAGTTAAATAGTATTTACCGTTACTTCTTCCGGGTTGGACCGAGTCAAATTGTTATTTTCCGAGCTTTCGCACATCATGTGATGGCTTCTTCAGGGCTGAAAACCGAATGAGAGTTATAAAAGAGAGATTTTTAAAAATCCAGATGGTATATCCAGAAGCCTACGTGAACGAGTTAAATAGTGTTTTAAAATTTTTACTCCGGAACTTTCACTGATGTTTAATGATTATATTTTTATTGTTTTGTTTTTTTTTTAATCTTTTTTTTTTTTACTACTTTCAATAATTTTATTTGTCATTAATCTTCTATTAAAATGATGTAGTCTTTTAAGTTTATGGTCAGCTCCGTTTCGGCATACATTGCATTTTATACTTTATAAGATAACGCACTTTAATATCTTACACAATTAATGCGGAGAATAGAATAAAAAATCTATCTGTCCCAGTCAGGACTCGATCCTGGATTTCCTGCTATCCGGGCCGGTATGCTAAACCATTGCACCACCGGGACGAGCTAGATATCTTATTAAATTCCCAACTCACTAGCGAGAGCCTAACCCACGAGAAAGACGAATACATCGTCTTATGCTCGAAGAAGCTAACATTGTCTAGCTATTTATTGACTCCCGTTATTTACTTAAGACACAGTAATCTTGTATAAAAATTCTTCTTCATTTTACAGTTGTCTTTATAAAATATTGTTAAAAAAAAAAAAGTTATTATAAACGAATTCAAGGTATGAGGGAGAGAGAATATCTATAATTGAACTACTTTCAATTACTAAATGTTTATAATCGTTTAATTAACAGTTATTTTCTCGCATTCGAGAGAAGGCAGAAATAAAGAATATAGGAATAGACTGTTTTTTATCCATCCCCCCCCCCCCCCATTCCCAGAATTTCACCGTACAGTTTTAGTCCGTCAGGTACACTTAATGAACATTAATTTAGTTGTGATTTATTATCCCACATAAATTTTAAATAATTAAGCTCGTCCCGGGGGTGCAAGTGGTAGCATTCGTGGCCGGAAAGCAGGAGATCCAGGTTCGAGTCCTGGCTGGAACAGATAGATTTTTTTATTCTATTCCCTCGCATTAATTGTTTAAAATTTACGTGGGATAATAAACCACAACAAAACTAATATTTTACTATTCCTGAAGATATAATAATCAGGGATCTTGAATATGACAATCTTTTTTAATTTATTTTATTACAAATGAATAAATTCTCAACTACAAGTAAAACTGAGTGCATTTTTTTTACATTAATAGCACTTCTCTTTTTACTACTTTCAATAACATGTTTTGTCATTTTTCTTCTACTAAAATTAATCTGTTATTTTTTCAGTTCATGTCCAGCTCCGTTTCGGCATACATGGCATTCAACACTTTATTAGACAACACAGTTTAATGTTCAATTGGAGAGTTTTTTGACCGTAGATATTATTATTAGATGATTTTAGTTGGGGTTCGGTCAAAGTAGATAATTTTTATTTTTTTTTTTTTTTTTTTTTTTTTTTTGGATCTACCTTGACCGAACCCCAACTAATCTGGGATCTTGAATTTGACATATTTTTTGAATTTATTTTATTAAAAATTATTTCCACCTAATTTTTTTATAACCTTTTCTTTTACTACTTTAATACTTTCTACTGTTTTTCTACGACATAGAATAATTTATTGGTACAATTTTTCTTTCTTGATTATAATCTAATAGTTAACACAATATTCCTGTTAGAATGGCATTAGAATTTGTTTTAATGAGGAATTTCAGAGAATATATGCCATAAATAGACAGATAAAAAAGTATCACTGTTGTATAAATAAATAATAAAGAAAGATATTCCGACAGTAAATTAATTAGTCAACCAATAGATAATATTGCCCTGTCACCAGGTTTTGAGTAATGCTTTATGGAAACTATTTAACGGTCATTGTAATAATAACTAATCCTTTAATAAATAAATGTTTTTATTCAAAATACTTGTAAAAGTAAATCTATTTTACTAATAAACAGGTATAAAGAAAAAAATTTAAAACATATAATGAGATTACGCTGCAATATATAAAGCTCTTATTTTCTTCTTTGTTCCCCTCTTTCATCCGTATCTGTAGACTATTCCTTCCAAATAATCAGATATGTCTGATGCAAGCATGTTATGTTTCCACTAACCCACAGCAACAACATAGGAATTGCCAGGAGGAACAGCTTTGTATGGCGTTGAACATTGGACAATACCGTAGAAAACAAGTAGCACCATGAGATTATTTCTACTGATATTGATTTATAACACTGGGGATCAATTTGAAACTCAATTTCTGTCGAGTTAGATTTTTTAGCTGTTTTCTATAGAATTAGACATGTTGGTTTCAAAACTGTTTTTAGTTTTCTTCTATTACGCCACGTTCGGTTTCTATGTTGATGGGGCGCATGCTGGCCTAGACCTGCCTGTTTAGTTACGTCTGTTATACTGTGTAACAGTATACAATATACAATATTCAGTATTTCGTTAGGGAAGTGTACAGAACTACACAATGTGTTTGGACTGAAACGTTTCCTAATGGTTACCTTTGCTCTTACACGTCGAAAGTGCGAAAACAGCCCCGATTCGTTTTGTTATATATGTGGCAGTTTTACCATTCCCAGTCAAAGGACAAACATCAGTACATTTAACAGACAAGCATATTTTGCCTATTTTAAAGTGAAACTTGGTGATCAAGATAAAGCATGGGCACCTCATAAAGTGTGTAAACAGTATGTTGAGGGTTTACACAAACTAAACACTCCAGAAAAAGCTACAAACGCAAATTTTAATCTTAATTTTTAAGTACTGTTCATTAATTAAACAATATTATATGCATGAACTCGATTTAACTTACATTAAATGTTTGTAAACTGTATATTTGGTGCGTTTTTACTTTATGTTCTTTTAAATGCTCTTTTGGTTTAAAAAGTTGACGTGATAGACAAAATCTGAGGTTATTCTAAGATTCAGACGCCAAGAATTAGTGAAAAATCAGTGTCAAATCTAACTCAACAAAAAATGTGTTTCCCAGTGTAATTGTTTTATGCCGAAAAATATCTCCAACATTTAGCCGAAGAGGAGATGCATAAACGAAAGGTACGGTCTCCAGAAACATCTTCTAATTTTATGCATAAAAAAACTATCAGTTTTTCTGCAAATAATTAGTAGGTCTGGATTTTAACCTTGGAACTTGTGTGGATTTTAACCTTTCTGGCATGAAGTTCTATTTCTCAGGGTAGCCAGTCATGTAAAGGGCCATTAAATATCCAGTAACTACACCCAAGCGGATGTGCATCATTATGTAGCTTTCCATTATAACTAGGATAAACATTGAATTCTAAATGAGAAGATTTGTTTTCTCTCTAAAAACTACCAAAATATTTATTATCCTCAGACTAAAATACTAATCCACAAATCCTACATCAAATCAGCAATTTAGGCCAGTGGTGATGATGTTTATGATAATAGCAATAACTGTTATGATGATGATTTGGGATTTTGTCGTGTCAAAAAAATAAAATATGGCTTATGAGATAAATTAATTTAATAAATAAAAAAAGATTGTTTTGCTCAGACCTTACCTTTATTTAACTTAATTTTCGATAATACATGGGTATATTACTACAAAAGAAGGATTAGGAAAGTTAGAGCTCATTGGCATACGATTGGCACAAAGGGGCAGAAGAGATGTCGTTTACACAAACACTGAGAATGGTGGGGGAGATAGGTTTAGGAGATATTAAGTGTTTTCATATTGAGGAATACTACATGGAAGCCATTAAAGCAAGGATGTATAATTGGCGTTTCAAAAAGCGTGTTAGGTCCTTCCAAAGCGACATCTTGCTATGAATGGTTTATAAAAACTTATACATTCAGCACATAATTCTATCACTAATAGTATGCACAATTGGTAATAGAATAATGTGCACATTTTTGTTACCATTCTTACATAATTTTGTCCTGGAATTAAAATAAAATGTTAAATATCTAAGACAATAAATCAAAAACTTTAATTACAATCAATAAAAAGGTTTAAAAAAATACAATTTGTAAGCGAAATCGCTTAATTTATTTGTATTACAAGCTGTATTAAAACATGAAATTTTACTACTATATTATTAAAATCTTAAACAAGTACATTTTCTACACTGACTTCTCTTCATTTACTGGTCACCCCTTATTTCAATAATTTTACTGAAGCCCATGTATGCAGATACAGTGTTTGAAATAAACTAGAAAAAAAGTTTTTTTGTTTTAAAGAAATTTTATTAAAATAAATTAGTTATTTTCTATGTTGCAACTAAAACATAAAGATAAAGTATACTGTATCAAATAAAGTATTAGCAACTAATATTTAACTGCAAGTAAAACTTGAGTGCACTTTGTATCCTACATAATTTGCACTCCTGAATTACTATAAGCTGGATAAACATATTTTTCCTTTATCTTTCTTTTTTTTCTTTTTTTTTTTTATAGAGAAGGGAGAGGAAATGAAATTTGTCAATCGGACATTGACAAAATGAGAGTCATCCTCAAACTAAAATGAAAAAATCATCAATCCTTCAACTAAATGGTGAAAATTGTCAGGGTTTTGGGCAGGAGGATATAATAAATATACGGGATTGTTAAGGCCCTATATATTACTAATAATACTTTGTAATATTATAGAACCCCAGACAATCATATCACGCTCAGAGTAGCTACATTCTCTTTAGCTCTGCTGTGACTCTCCTCACCTCACTCTTCGGTACAGATTTTCCAACGGAACATAAGGACTTGCCTTGGGTAATAACCCAACTTCTGATATTTCTAACTTAAATAACTTCCACAAAACATTGTTTTCGGTTCCTCGTGATTATAATATTTGTTAACAAATATGTTAATGTTCTTTTGTTATTCATGAAACCCAATAAATTCACTAGATATTAGTTGTTGTTGTTGTTTGTGGTTTAAAGGCGCTCAATGACTATGGTTATCAGCGCCATAGATATTAGTCTTTCAACTCATACCACTCCCTAACTCTCCAACTTACTAATTAATGTCAATCTGACCGTTGTCTTCCTCTCTGACTTATACTTCTCATTTGAAACAACCAATAGACAGATTCCAACTGATTGGTTTCCAACTTGTTCAAATCACTCATTTACTTCCACTCCTCCCACCCCCCTACCGAATTATCAATGTCGCGAAGAACCACATATATAAATATCCCATTCCTATGGGATAAAATATCCCACAAATTCCCTTCAATAGAAACCTCTCCTTCCCACACTACCACTTAACGTATCACTAAAATACTCCCTTTAAATGGATTATTTTTCCCTAGATGCATTGCCTAATATCAAAATCTAGTATTTCTTACTCAAATTCTACCTCTTTACTTACCTCTACTCGTATCTGTAGACTCACTTTTTTTTAAATATAACTTTTATTTATGTTATTTTTCATTATATTTCTGTTAATGTAAGATAGAGACCCATTAATACATTTACAAGAAAAATAAAATAGTAACTTTATTTAGCTATAAAAACATTTTTAAACTAAAAATTCCTCATGATTGAGGAGAGATTTTCCAAAATTACAAAACAGTTTATTAAACTCCATGTTCAGAGCGTCATGTATTGGCCTAACAAAGACTTATTCTTGATAAATAGCACAAAATAGCATTAATATTCTCAATATATTGCTTTCTCTATGAAACACTATGCTATTATCCAAAACCACTCCACATTCTCCCAATGCATTCTTTCTGTATTAATAATAGGCAAGACAAAATTAATTCCACAGTCTTTTTCAATAGTTCCCAAATAATTACAACTTATCTGAAACCACAAATATAAAAAATGCATACAAGTATTTTCTTTACCTAGTAATTTTTTATAGATATACAATAATAACTTTCTAAAATTAAAATCCCCACAAAAAACAAAACAAAAAAACATGGATAAATACTTTTGTCGCTGATTTTATGGTCCAAGATCATCTGATGGTGGAACCATACTTGATCTACCAATGAGACATGAACCACAATTCAATAGTCTATGGTTGTGATTTATAGACAGCACTCATATTTGAATTTAAAGCATTGGTTTGAACGAAAGATAAAGAATAATTAAGTCTGAATAAAATACTCAACAACATTAAGTTGAACCTAATAAAAATTACTCTCAGATCCCAGCAAATTTCGAACAACAGAATAGCTATAGAAATAGTTGAGCTTAATGTATAATATTTGTCTATTTTATAATAAAAATTAACAGCTTAAAATCATTAAATGATACAAATAAAAACATATCATTATGGTATAATTCACAGGTAGAAAATCTATGCTACATCTAAGAAAGCCATCAAATAATTAAAATAGAATATATTTTATAGAATAGAATGGTCCTTGACTCGGTGATTATAATAGTATTTTAGAGCCTGTCAAAAAAGATTTAACCGACTAGTACGACTGGTGAATGATTAAGACTCCCTAATATTATTTTCAATTTCTCAAAAAACATCTCAATAGGTTTTCATGCATATTGACTGGGGAAAAACATAACATGAGACCGCATACTGCACAGTAATATTTGTGCCAGTATCAGTAATATTTGCAGTTTCTTACAGGAAATACAGGACCGCACCAAAAATTATTATCTACCAAGCTATTTCCCACTTTTTTATCACAATCTTTAAAAAAAACTTTGATGAAATTCAGAGTAGTTCAAGTTTTCTCAATCAAGAAATCATTTATTTATAGATAAAGAACTTATAAAGATAGGTAATTAACTTACTATAATATTGTATGCAATACAAATATGAAAATAATTGCCAATGAAATTAATAAGTATTAGGAAAGATATAAGTCACTTAATATAAAGGTAAAATTTTGCAACGAACTACTAGTTATGTATTAGACTTATATAAAAAAATAAGAATCATTTAGCATTACCACAATAATATTCATAAACTTATAACAATGTATCATTCTGATAACATCTGTTGTCTTTAATTATTTTCAATAACTGATTTTAATCAAATGGTATATTGATTAGTAAAAATAAAACAATTTACGCTTCTGTGAATTTCATATAAATAAAAAATACATTTTCATACAATAGGGCTGGTCAGAGGAAGGGATCCTCTTGCTATGAAACTCATTTACTTGACTTAAACTATAAAATGAACAACAAAATAGATACATACCCTCAAGAAAGCCTGCTTGTCCATAGTAAAAGCTGAGGCTCTGTATGCGATAATATGAATTGGCCTATTCGCCATATTTATCACCAATCTAATATAACTTTGACTCTTTGGATCCATTCTATACCATGGTAAGCTGTACACAACATCTGATAATTTTTCTGCCTGAAACGTGAGACTCTAAAATAACTTGGTTTTTTTTTTTGTTTTTTTTTACATAAAATGTATGCAAATTAAAAATTACTAATCAAGGTTATAATTCGAATATTGGTAAGAAATATTAACTTTACTTCCAAGTACTTGCAACATTGCAAGAATGTTGCAGAAGTAAATCAGAGTGACCCAACAAAATTGGATATAGGAAAGATCAGACCAGAGATATACACATCTCATATATATATATATATATAATGAGACACTCGCTGCTACGATATATATAGTAAATAAGAACAGGTGGGATAAAAAGTGTAGTGAACACACAAGAAGAAAAAATTACAAAGAGTAAAATTTTCTGGGATTTCTCGCCCTTCGTCAGTGAGGAGAGATGATAGTCAATCAAGTATTTCTTCACTTCTTACTGATGAGNATATATATATTTATATATACAACAGTATACTAAATATTGATTTTATCTGTCAGGAAGATGGAAATAACTTACTTCCAAACTAAGCTCATCCGCCATGTGACATTGAACATACAAGTGAATCACTGTTATGACCATGTAGAGTCCCAGGAAAATGGACTGGATTATATCTGCGCCCTGAAATAACATACTTAGTTAAATGTTTGCCAATGCCTGCCACAAACTTGCCAATGCTGTAACACTTTCTATTTCTAATCGGTTCTTGTCAATTATATTTCCGATATTCTCAATTTTATATATTTCTTACAACCTTTCCCTTTTTTTTTTTTAATTCTCTCACTATGCAAGATCACACATAATATTTTAAATATTGAAATATTGTTTCATATAGATTTGAATTATGTCTCATCTGTTAAAGACTCATTGAAAATTTTAATATTTCAGATAACCATTTATATTACATTATGTTTTGTTTTATTTAATTATTGTTTCCATGCTGCAGTAACTCCGTAACATTGGAGCTTATTTTTACCACCACATTAAAAATGAATTATATGTGCTACATGAACTGATTTGATCATCAGTTACAATATTTACCATTTCTTCTTCCGGGTTGGACCATAAAAAGAAATGGTAAATACATCTGACGACTGTCGAAGCCTACGTGAACAAGTTACAATATTTTCATGTAATAATATAAATTTAATTTATATTTGAAGAAGAAAAAATTACTAATAAATGAAACTAAATAAGAGACAAAGAAGAAATAAAAGAATAAGAAATAAAATTATTTTTCAGTGAATTATAATTAATTATTGAAGTCAATGCTGTCAACATTTTCTTTTAATTTTTTGAATTTTATTTCAATTTCTTTAAAATTGTCCAACTATCACCTTTACACTTTTTTTTTTTTGTCTGTTTCTTTCATATAATGAGCAGTCATAAATTATTTTACACAATTTTACCCAGAAAAATGATAACTATGGCTGGACTTATTATTTAAATCTGCATAAATAGGACCTTATTGGACCATGTTAATTTATTATTTCGGTTATTTTTGCATTGATATATTTTTTTATGACTGATATATTTTGTACTGAGTCTATGAATTCACATAAATGCCTACCCTCACTTGATTGTGGCCATCTTTCATTTCAAACATCTTTTCATCTTTCCCTCAATATTAAATTGTGGTTCTTCATTAGTATTTTTTGGTAGCAGATAGGAAGTGAGGTATCACAAACAGATTCTTTAGCAAGTTGGTTCGCTCTCTCATTATATTATTTTAATTATTAATATTAAATTAGCTTATTATAGAATTGAAATTCAGAATATTTCATGAATAAATATATCAGAAGCTTTAATAAAATGATTGAAAATTAATTTAATAGAATAGTTTAGAAAATAAATTCATACAACATAAATCTCTTCAAATTTAAGAAAAAAATATATTCTTAAAAGTAAACACAACGTAAACTGAAAAAAATTATGTAAAGTAGGCACTTCAATATTTGTTTGATCTCTGAGAATAACAACCAAAATAATTTATATTACTTAAATTTATTATGGAGAGACTATTCCCACAATTTGAATATTTCAACCGATAAAGCATTCTCGTGATTTATGTTCAATCATTAGTTTTTAAGTTGGATAGGTAAACATACTGAACTATATATCACATACCAATTATACATAAACAATCAAAAACTATGAAAACTACTTTGAGCTAAATTAAATGCATCAGTAATATTTTGTTGGTCCTTACAACATAAGTATCAACCCCAATAATGCTATATAATTTATCGTCCCTTTTATGTCAGTTTTAATCATTAAAAACTACCACGGTGAATGAGGTATGTTAAAGATTTTACTATATAATCTTCATACATCATGAAATATTGGTCATACTGTTTCATACTTACATTTAGCTGATAAAAGACTCCACCAGCTACAATTCCAATGATGCTAATATAGTACAGAACAACCACAGGCGAAAATAAAGCTATCACATCATTTGCATTCCTATAAAATAAAGTTTATTTACTTTCAAGGTAATCATTTATTTTTATCGTATTTTCATATGTATTATACTGTAAATTGTAATTACATAAGTTATCCTATCATCACCATTCAATTGGAAATTATATTTCCTAAGCTCTTGAATTATGATAATATTAAATAAAACACATCGATTTAAATGTTAACATAATCAATTAATTCTAAAACACTCATAAATCATAATATGATTTATTAATAAAATTCATGATGATGTCGCTACTTTTATATAATAATCTTTCTTTAGTAATAGAATAGCTTTCAGTTCTATTAGTAAAGAAAATACTAAATTTATTAAATTTTTTTTTCTGATCAACATTCCATACTGACTATACAGAGGCATAAGATTCTTGCATTCTATGGTCCGGCAGGATTTATTAATTTAGTCAAATAGAACACTGCATCAATGCACGCTTAGCCCCACTCAAGCATTTGAAAGATTATATTTCAATGGTCTACTATTCAAGCTCAAATAAGTGTTCCAAAGCACCATAAACCAAATTTTCAGTCATACCTTTCTAAGCTTTGCTTTGGGTTCGGCAAGGATCAGATTGGTCCGATCACTACTCTGTGGAAGCGTCTGTTCCACAGGGCAGTTTACTCGGACCTATGTTTTTCAATCTTTACACTGCATGTGATCTCCACGCATAAAAATGCTGTCACAGTCTTGTATTCTTATGTCAAAGCGACGGATTTCAACAATGATGTGGCAAAGGGAAAATCAAAATAAATGAGTTAAACTGCGTTCTAGTTAAATTCCAACTATGAAAAGTGTTTCTTCCAACTAAGGGACTTCTGGTAGCTCTCTTTAAACTGTGCTCCTTCTCACTAGGCACTACGGGCCGTATATTCAAAGAACCTTCTTGTTAGGATCATATTCCTGACAACTGTGGCATTTACCAAAGTCCCTGCGAAGTTAGGGGTTCTCCATTTGTATTTTGCAAAGGCGGAATGAGGTTATATTGTAGGTCTTTTTATTGTTGTTAGTAGATTCAACATCGGCGATGTAGTCTTTACAGATGAATTCTTCCCAGGCAAGTTTAAAATGAAGTTTTGTCAACATCGGTTTATCCTTTAACGAGAAATATACAGCTTTTACATATAGAAATTTTAATCCATATTTATTCAATTTCAACATTTCTTTAAAATTTAAACTTTGATTTTTAAATGGGGGTTATGCTTCTGAATTTTCTTGTCAATTACAGTAATTTATTTTGTACTTGTATTATTACAATAAGTACTTATTTTATTATTAAAATAAATAGAATACACTTGCATATATCTTTAAAAAAATTAAGTATCGTAACAAAGGCAATTTAACACCCAAACAATGCCCAAAAGTATACATACATACAATTATATATATAT
>KZ807304.1:388588-412605 GCA_000696205.2 Oncopeltus fasciatus | reverse complement strand
ATTGATGTATATATATATATATATATATAAAACACAAATTATTGGTATAATTTGTTTCTGAATAGACCTAGTGTCAAGTCTAAATAAAGATGTATGGTATAAATCTGACTTATATACACATCTTATCTGAAGTATTGTTTAAAAATTTTTTCTGTTTAAATTTTAAAACTATTTTACGTCAATTAATTATTCTAGCTCAATGAAATTATAAAATGTATAATGTTTTGTGAAAGACACTAAACTTTGTACACTAAATTTCAAAATCTATAAGATCCAAATAGTTATTTTACATATATCAGAGAGGGTAAGTAATGCATTTTATTTTTATTTTACAAGTTACACCTTTAAAATCTTAATAATTCATATAAGTGAAAAAATTCATGGCATGGGAGGCCGAAATGCCCATATCCAATCAGCCCAACCACCTTCGAAACACCACATTGACTCCATGCACTTGACCTAAGTCAATTTTCATTGATTAAATAGATTCATCATTCATTAATAAATTAATTATTTGAATTTAATTGAATAAGTTATGGCTCCAAGCTCATTAATTTGTCAAGTTTCTTCATCTTTGATCTTTACTTTTTAAATTTGACACTCAATGGATGGTTGACACACGTCCATATATTGTGAACTACAGTTACACCATTATACTATTCATTAGTATGCTCTTTCAAAGTCCTCAAAAAATTATTAAAGAACCAGCAAATCGCTCTTTTATTTTAAAATATCATTCAATGTATAATTTTATAGGGATTTTGCAATTTAGGCTAATTTTTAGAAAATTTTAAACATTTCTATATAAAAAAAAAAAAAAAATGTCTAAATTGAAGCCATCATAATACTGTGAAGACCTAAACTCTTAGGATATCACCCATGTAAAGTTTTCCCAATAAGGCGCTTTCAGAAAAATCAACATAGACAATCATTTTGTTGAGCCCTTTGAAAAAAAACAAATAGATAGGGACTTCTCATTTAGTTCAGGACTTCTTTTACTCCTAGTTCAAAACTCACAGTTTTTCTTTCGGTTATTCTGTTTGTGAAAATACAGAGTATTCCTGTTCTTCTGAGAACACCCTGCCCTAATTGGGTACCATTTGTCATTGAATAGTAAACTAAACACACACCTGCTCTACTATGCTGTGGGTCGAGAATAAACACATCCTTACTTAAACCTGTGTGTCCCCCTTGGGCCTCTTGTCCTGCAGCATGATTGTTTTTTTTTTTTTTTTTTTTTTTTTTTTTTGTGGTGAATCAACATTTCTCAGTCGGTAGTTTGGAAAAACTTATTATTATGTTATTGTGCCAAACCTTTAGGTCACTTGCATTGAAAGTAAGTAAAAACATAATATTAATGTCTTAATAAACAATTGAATGTTATTTAATATTATTTATGTGGACAATAAAATATTACTATTGCAAATTTTATGTATAAATATATTTTAGTGACTACACACATCATGATACATGCCTACAAATAATAGATACATGATGTGTGTAGTTAATTTATATTTAACATTTATAAATAAATATTATNAATATTATTATATTTATTTATAATTTATAATAATATTTATTAATGATTATAATAATAAGTGAAATCACTTACCTCAGTTATTACTTCATCTGCCATATGGCACTGAATATACAATTGTATCACTGTTATTGTCATATAAATTCCCAGAAAAAGTAAGAGAAATGCATCATTTGCCTAAAAGGTAATTATATATAAGAGCTAATTAGTAAGGAAATTGAGAATCAAATAGATAAATATTTAGCTAATTAAATACGTTATCTAATATATATTATATCATTGTATGTTTTTTAAAGTCAGACACACTTATAAAACCATGAAGATGATCTGATTAACACTAAATTGGGTAAATTTTATTAGGGACTTCTGATTTATATGGATGACTCTACCTGTAGTAGACACTATTCGAGTATTGAATCATTTAAAGGATGGTACAGTGTTGATTTAATTTATTGTCTGGTATCATAATAATGAACATTGCTGTACAAATACAGTGCAAATACTTTAAAGAAAAATAAATCCTCTTAGAGGAAAGATTTGGGATTATTAATTTTCTTGTAATTTTCTGACATTTTTACTTTACTATGTTTAAAACAAACACATTAAAAAATACATTTGAGAGTGTAGACGGTCGAACAGGGTCCTCTCTTTTTATAATATATAAGCTAGTTTTAGTTTTGTCCAATGCATTCAGAAAATATGTTTTTCAAAATGATTGGCCTAGGTTCAAATTTCTTGTAGAGGGATTTAAAAGAAAAAAAAAATTGTCAATTTTTTACCTATTATTTAATTATTAATTATTTTTATTTATTTGTTAATATAAGAATTAATAAATAATCTTTTTGAGTTTACAGATGTTTTCGGTACCAAGCCCTGTGACTGCGAATGATGAATTGCCATTTCACTCCTTGGAAATCAGCTATTATATTATGAAACTTTGCACTTTACAAAATGACTTCAAATGGACTTAGCTTACAATTGCCAGGACTGAATGTGACACTTTTTCCCTTCAGCCATCGGTTCCTCTGTTTATGATAAATACACAGAGCTATAAATTTACTGATACTGACAGGTCTCTCATCAGACTATTCTTAAATCGGTAAACTTTTATCAAATGGAGAGTTTTTGACCTTAGAGATTATTTGTAGTTCAGTCAAGATAGATCCAAAAAATACAATTTTAAAAAATGTGTATTTTTAATTACCTGCCACCGTTTTGGCTTACATTGTAAACCACCTTCTGGGCTAACAGAAAGGCCAGAGGAGATGTTCTGTCACCTGGATCACATATTCATGACTGAAAAGGGAATGTTTATGAACATGTGACACGACGTCCCCTCTCGCGCCAAATGGCTCGAAATATAAGCCAAAATTTTGACAGATAATTAAAAAATACACTTTGTATTTTTTGGATCAACCTTGACTAAACCCTAACAAAAAACATCTAATGATAAACACTTTTTTTTTTTTTTTTTTTTCCAACTATTCTTGTAATTTATTCTCATTGGGATATTTATGTTCTTCAGTTTTCTAGACATTGTCCATTATAATTACTATTCCCTCAGCAATGTTTGTAACCATTGCTCAAACATTCTTTATTTATTTCTTTATAGACATTTTAGACACTAGTAACATTGAGTCTAACATTCAGCCACGGTTTGCCAAATTATATACTTGATGAAAATAAATAACAAAAAAATGTATGTGAAATGATGAGAGAACTTGTTAGCTATGTCAAATTCTCTGTATATGTTGCAAATTAAGAATCTTTAACGAGGTTTTCTCGGGTTTCCTCCTACTCATCCCAGAATTAATTAAAAACCATCAATCCCTTGGATGACCTACCACCATTACTTTTCTTATGGCACAGCTCTACCCAGCCCGACAACTTTTAAAAATAAATTTATTTGTATGAGACATATAATAACTCATAATTAAACTGTTTCTTAGTAAGCGTCATAAAAAAAAAAAAAAAAGTTATTTGATAATTACAGTGTTAAGATTCTCTCTGACTGCTTTTTTAAAAGTTTGTCCCTTTAGTTTTCATTGTGACTATCATTTTTGTCAGAATATTATAAAACCATTGCAAATTATTCCACAATAATTATTTGCTCAACTTTTTTAGAAATTATTTAAACCTTGTTTTATTTGAAAAAAAAATATGTTCTTTTTATTTTCCTTAAATTATTTCCAAGTGTTTGTATTAATAGAGAAATATGCATTTAAAAAAAATTTAATGTATCTAATCCCCATTTCTTGCAGTCCCACTTCTCAAATTAATTATCTTTTAAGAAATATAATACCCAGTTTTATATTGAGTTTCAAACCACGAAGATTACCGCCCTTACAATATATGAATCCAATCCTATCCTATAATGAGTTTCAATGTTACAAAGATATTTTGCCTCTAAATAAAATATTTTGGAAAAAGATCCACTCCTACAAAAAGTTGGATCGAACTTTTTGAATATTATCATTTTTTAAATTTAATATTTTGGCACGCTTAAGGAATGACATAAACATAATATTTTTAAGGCTTAAATGGTAGAGATGCTATGAGAAAAAAATATATTTTTGAGCGCATTATAAAAGAGCTAAACGCCCAAGATCAATAGTAGTAGCCTTATGATTTAAAGATTATAACCCTTAACTTATCCCATTTAGCATGTTCTGATAATGCTTTTAGTTAATTAGGTAACTCTCAGGAATAGGAGGAAAATATTCTTAGAGGATTATGAAGGCACAGTGCACTGGAGCCATTTTGGAAATCCCTAGAAATTTCTATGGGAAAGAAACTGCTGGTAAATGCAAGGACCAGCAATGATACGTCTGTTTCTAAAAACTTTTATAAACCATTATTTTGAAAAAACTCTTGTCATATGGCAAGTGTGATGTATATATAGATGTCCAAAAAATTATTAAAGAGCAACTGTGGCTATATCAATATTACATAATAGTCCCAAAATCTTTACATTAGGAAAACATTAATTGAAATAAAGTTTACATAAGGAATGAGGATTATCTAGGAAAATAAGCCGCAATAAATTAAGGAAAAGAAAAAAACATTTCAGTAAATATGACTCCAGCACTATGATGATCAAAGAGAATCACTTAAAGGAACAAAATAAAAGAAAAAAATGTATTCTCAAGTACGGAATGACAGAAAGTATCAGACATGTTCATTATGGAATTTGTATGAATAATTGGTTATATTTTTTTTTTAACTTTTATTTATTTATTACATTCTGTTAAATTAAAACATTTTGTAATTTGATCACCACAATGAATTAGAGAAAAAAATGACATACAATATCAATCACATGAGGAGAGAAGGTGACCAATGACACCACTCTCATACTAGTTATATAATGAAAATAAATAAACATCCATTAATTGTTTACATATAATGTTTCTTAGTTCTAGTGATTTTTTGTATCTTTTAGATAAACATATAATACAAAAATAATCGGACTAGCTTACTAGTAAATGAAGAAAATTATCCATACATACATTTAGCTGATAAAATACACAACCTCCGATAACTCCAATTGTACTTAAATAATATAGTACTATGCCTGGAGAGAAGAAGGCTATCATGCCAGTTGCATTTCTGAAAATGAATAAAAAAGATAACCATATAATATACATAAAAAAGATTAGGTGAAACAAATTTATGATCATTGGCTATAAATTCAAATAATAAGATTTTTGACTAATATAATCATTGGACCCTATAAAGTTGTATTTTTTTATTTTAAAAAAAGTCTGCATTACCCTCTAAGATTCATCCTTATGTTTTTTTCTTGAATATGCTTAAAAACTAATAATAACTAGGATATTAATAATATTAATGAGATATATTCATGCCCAAAGTAATTAAAGTATATAATCAAATTATTGTATGGTAATCGAATTATTCTTAACCTCTCACTGAATACCAGTGTCTCCCTGTCTCTTGAAAATCCTCATATACAATTCCTCCTTTTAAATGATTATTTTTATTATTTTCCAATGTTCGTATTTCATAATTTCTTTTCCACTTTATAGTATGATAAATACATGCAAAAATTCTTCTGATAAAATAGATTTTTTTTTATAGATTATCACAATTTTTATGTTATAATAGTTCTTACTTGTTTCTGTAAGTATTTTATTTTTATATATTAGCACTTAATTAGTTAGCACGTTAGTTCTCTCTTGGTTTATACTGGTAGTTTATTGCCTTGAGGAATTTATAGACAAATCACATGAAATGATGATTATACTCACATTACTGGAGTTTTGAGTGGTGTTTGGTATTCATACCAATAAATGAAGGAATTTTGTAAAGAAATATTCTTTTATGTTCTGGTCGGCCATTTCTCCCCAACCAATCTCAGCTCAGGTGGCTATATTCAATTACTCCTCCAAGCTGGAAAATTAACTTAAAACCTGGTAACTGAAGACAGGCTGGTCAGCTGGTCATCAGAATGCTAGTACAGTGCCTTGAAATGTTAATATCGTATTATTCATATCTTCATCCTAGTCTTTTTTAAGGTAAGTAGATAATAATTATTGAGTTATTAAACCAACCCCCTTTGTCCCTTAGTATACCTTGTCATTGACAAGAGTGAAGTTCAAGATTGACTTTTTTGCAATTACCCTATCAATCTGCACATTTTTTTCCTTCCACTATAGAATATTCCAATGTTTATCCGTCACTTCTTCGTCATTTTCAAGGCTCTTCACTTTCTGAAAAGCTGTTATGTCTGTGGTGTATCTTTTTCATTCATTTGCCAGAGTTTGGGCAGCTCTTGGTCTGTATTTCTTAAAATTTCGCATTCTGGATTTTTTGAAACAAAGAAACCAAATTCGGTATTTAAATTTTTTTTTTTTTTTTAACCATTTAATGATTGATGAAGAGAGAGGGAGAGGTATTTAGGAATTCAAGAATGTGTGAAGGGCTCTTACCTTACAGTCGACGTCTACTACATAAAATATGTAATTCGGTATTGAGGTTTCATTGCAAACTCTTGAACAAATTCATTTTAGTTTAATTTGGGTATGGGGAAAGTAAAAATTATACGACTGAAAATAATTAGTTTCAATTGAAGAATGCTAATCTCTTTAAATTTCATTATTGCGTTCACTTAATTATAACCACTTCAACATAACTGCCAATTTTAAAGCGAGGCCCGTCTGTCATGGCGGACTCAATCAAGAACATCTTCTTATTTTTCTAAAAAAATATTGACTTGACTAGTTGGAGATTACTAAGAGTGTAAAAGGTTTGCTCACTAAAATTTGCATTAGACTGGCCTGTGTATAAGAAATACTAATAGTTTGACTCTCATTCCTTACTCCATAATTTTAAAATTCTTCAATGAGAATGATAACGATTTCTTCCTCTAAATGAATTTTTATGTATCCCTTTTATATAATAAAGTTCTCTCACACTTTGATTATTTCCTTCATTTATTTTTAAAGCCACATCTCCCACTTTACAATACCTCAGAATGAGTTATTCTAAAGATATTTTTGCAAAGATAATTGAGGAGACATTATTAAATGGAAAATAAAAATTGCAAATACTTTTTATATTCAATCTATAAATTATTATTTTTGAAAGCTATTCTTACTTCATGACAGCTTGATGTAGTTTTATCCAAGGAACAAAATTTATATTTGTTCTTGAGACTCCAGTACTGTTTTCTTCATCATACATTGCATGAAGGGCAACTGATAAATATTTAAAGTAAGCTGCTTGAATTCTAAATAAGCCCATCATTATAAATTCATTTTCTAGTTTCATTAGCGCTGGGTATGCAAGACTGAAAAACTAGAAAACATATTTAAATTAGCGTTTTCTTTTAAATTCCGTACTATGAAAAACAAATAAACAAAAATATTTAGAATTTCTAAATATTTCTAAAATTATTTTTTCATAATAAAATTGTTACAGGAAATACATGTTAGAAAATTAAATTCTGCCAATATTTTTATGTGGCCGTTTTCATAGTAATATTTACGATGATATCACAATTATAAATTTTGTCTCCCTGTAGTACACTCTCTCCTTCCTTTGATTTAAACCAAATTACATTAAAAAATATTAATATCAAAGGCTTGCAATGAAAAGCCTATATACCAAAATTGTTTTCTATATTCTAAAATGAATATTGTAAAATTCTATTTTGCATCATTTTTGTTCTGTTTATTTTCGTTCTAACATTATTTATTTTAAAAATGAGATATTTGGATTTTAAAGTTTGGTCATCCCCCAAACTCTAACCCCTTCCCTTCCTGATTTGAGCCATTAACGAACTCATTCAGTAGTTTGCACATGGAAGTTTAAATAGGGAGTTTAGTTTCGGAAGAGCTCTAGAGAGCCGATTAGCCCAGCTACTCTGGTGAGATTGTGTGTGATAGTAATAGTGAGGTACTATATGATTGAAATTCTTTTCTCTAATTGAAAATAAAACTATGTACAAGAATATTAAAATCATTGGAGTGTGTTTTCTAATAATATTTATTGTTATTTTAGTATCTAAGAACTAGGTTAGGAGCCCCAAGGTTGATCCTGGAATCTATTCAAGTCTCGCAATCCTGATGCTGTGGGTTCAAATTCCACTCAAGACAAGCTTTTATCTATAATTTAAACCTTGTCCAGAGCCATGGATGTTGAGAATGGGATGGCAACCTGTAGATAGCCCATCCCTTCATGACCCTAAGTAGTTGAAAAGAGGATAACAATTCTTTTTAAAAGTTTATATTATAATGATTATTTAAATTAAAGATTTATTGCAATTATAATTTTTGTAAACAAGAAAAATAATTTAATTTTTTTCCTTTTATACTTAGACGATTCATTTTATTCACTTTCATCTTGATAGATTGAAATATTTTTGAATTAGATGCAAGTTTATTCTAAACTATCTTTTGGCTTAATAATTCCAATAGAAAGAAAAATTAAGTTGGCATTAGTGATAAGATATTTTTATGAAAACATAAATAATCAATATATGAATTTTGAGTGTAAGTAGATTTTAAAGTTTAATATTTTCAATAGTTAAAATTTTAAAATAATTGACATTGAAGACAATAATGACACGAAGTGTTTCACACGTCATTAAAAGAAAATAAATACCTATCTTAGTTTCCAAGATTTTTTAGTCATTCAGTTCAATATTTTAGAATACATTTTATTAAATATGAGAAGTAAGTAAATTGGCAAACATAGATGGTTATTAAAGTCTTTGGTCAAGTTAATTAATCAATAATTTAGTCTAGGCCAATTTTCGAAAATAAATTTTTTCTTTTTATTAGGGCTAAAAATACACACAAACAGTTTACAATTTTGAATGATTTCTACCAGTAAAATTAATAAAACTATTATGTAACATTTACTGTTTTTCATATATAAGTAATTATTCCCCCCCTTTTTTTTTTAATTTATTGTTATTAATTTGAAATTTCAATTAACTTACCAAAAATAATAAGTTAGTACTTGGAGCTAAGTTATCTTTAAATTATAATTTATAATAATAAATGTATGAAATAATTTAAATCCTTAAAAATTACAAACTTATTACATAATAAAAAAAAAAAAAAAGCACAAAAATCCCTATTCCCTTTGCTGAAACATTATTGTTTCAAAAAAACTTTGTCCTGGTAAATGAGTGAGAAAAGTGGATATTGTGATTGCTTCAGATATTTTGCAAAATAACCTTTTAAAGATAGTAAGACAAGAAAAAAATAAAAGTAAATAAAAAAAATTCTTTCCGGACGGTTATTTGGTGTCAGTTTTGTCATAAGTTCGAATAAGAATGCATTGCAAAGAAAAGCTTTAAATTGACCAAAAATCGTACTTACCTCTAATATCACAAATATTTCATAGAACTGGAATTCAAAGGAGCAATGTACTGGATTGCCAAATTTTTCTCCATATTTCCCTTTAAAATATGCAATGATTGGAACAGTAAATACGTAAAGCGGACACATAAGTGTTACAGTTGATATCATTTTGGCAAATCTAGATATGACTCTGGCATCTGACTTGTATAGATTTATGAAATAGTCCTTTCTTTTTAGTGAACTTTCTTCAATCATTACACAAAGATTGTCCATGTTGTTTGTGAGTATTTCGAGGTCTTTTCCCCAAATTTTGAATACTAATGTTTGGCATGTGCCAGTCATTGTGTACAACAATATAGATGTTGCAAATATAATGTCCTGTAACCATAAATATATATTCATTATTTATTGTACAGTTTAAAATTTATTTTAGAAGTAGTTAGGAAAACTCACAAAAACAGAAGTTAAAAAATATTCAGAAGAGTTGGAACACAAACCACAAAAAACCATTAAAAAAAATATAAAAAGAAAATAATAAATAATTAAGTACTGTAATGATGTTGCAAAATGTCTTGAAAAGACTTTTAATATTCTAGGTACAATGTTGATAAAAACTAATTATCATTTAATTCAATTTAACTTAATAAAATCAACAGTTAGGTACAAATTTTAGAAATTACGAGTGTTAAATGCAAATAGTCTTTTTTCTTTTTTTTTTTTCTTTTTTTTTGTAAATAAGATAAAATAAGTTTGTATATTTATTTAAATGAGAAATATATATAAGAATATTTAGTCATTTTAAAATGCATTTTTAAAAAAGGTAATTAGAAATTAGATGAAATAGTCCAATTATTTTATTGATAGTTGAAATAGAAATTAACTATCTATAAAACAAAATAAATATTTTAATTCAATGAAGGTAAAGTTAAGAAATAACTTTGGTAAGATATCATTTCAAGGTGTATATTAGAAGTGAGGGAGTTTCAATAGTACACGAATCGGATGTCACCTGGATTAGCTAAACGGGATTCCTCGCTCCAGACTCCTGCAAAAGAAATGTGGCTCATTCAGTACATCACTATGCGGAAGTCTGGGCACTCGTGAGTGAGGCAGATCAGCTGTGTCACTGGAGTGGGCTCATCCGTGGGAGGCAAAGTAGTCAAAGTAACAAAACTATTTCCCTTGACCATAATAAGATCTTCAATAGACAGTTAAAAGGGGAGATTGATTTGAAATTCCTGTCTCACTGGGCTAACATTGACGAGCTGGAATACTTAACGCAAGGCAGGACATCAATTGTCAATATCGGAATATGAAAAAGGCAATCCTACATGTACTTCTAAAATAGTTTAATTACCCCCGTTCTTGAGTCACTACTTCCATTATTTTGTTAAATCCATGTTTACTCGTAATATTTTAAATTTAACAAACAATATTTATTTCTAAATAAAGATTAAAAAATTATTACTTGGTAGTACTTGTGATATGACATTAAATACAGAGAAATATATTTATTTATGTTTTAATATTTATCTAAATATAAGTATAAAAAAAAACTTAGATAATTACTTATTGATGGAAGGCAAAAGGTAAAAAATAAATACAATAATTCTAACTATAAATTTTATTATTACAGTCTTTAATTTTATTTTTATAAGTCCATGCTATTTTATTATTACAGTCTTTAATTTTATTTTTATAAGTCCATGCTATTTTCCCAATTCCTCTACAGCTATATTTCATTATTGTATAGAATAAAACTTAATATCTGTCTAATTCATTCTAAAACTTATTTCAATACAAAAGTTATTTTTCATTTTAATAAAGTATTCATTGCAATATATTATACATTTTTAAATTTTATTGAAAAAAATAAATGGGAGAAAATGCAATTGTACATTACATAAGGATAATCGTTAATGAGAATATAAAATTATCGAATAATTGAAAACCTTCAGTTACCTCACTCAGAAGGGGGAGGGTTCCAGTCTTTACCTTAGTTTTGAAGCGGAAGTTTAATCGTAACAAATTATATAATAAATTTTAAGCCCCTGAAGAGACGTCTAAGAACGTGAAACAAGTCGAGCAATAAATAATTGTTATTAAAAATGTTAGATAAATAGTTCATTCAATAATAAGTCAGAATTGGTGAGCAATAATGATTGCTGATAGGTCATTCCACTAATTTATTTTCTGAAAATAAAGTATTTTCTTGTCTGTCGCTATTATTTTCACAGTGCAGATCCATTATTTAATAAAATGGATCTTAAGCAAATCATAAGCTAACTTAACACTGTATCCATGTAGCACTATTTTACATATAAATCCAATAAGGGATCATTAAGGATGTTCATTGTCAAATAGCAAATACATATTCATACATCTAACACTGCGTTTTCTAAGGTGTGAACAAATGTGGGCAAACATTTTATCCATCCCCTAATCTGATGTAACCCATGATACAATATCACTATAATAATTAATTTTCAACTAGCAATACAAAGAAAGAATTTTTTTCAGAATTAATTTTTTCAAAATTTCCTAATAATCTTGACAGTGAATTTTGGTATTTTTCTTAACAAGTATCTATGTTGGGAAGGTGGATTTTGAACCTTATTAAAGAAATTTTATATTCAAAATGATGCAGCTCTATAATTATTATCATGCATTCAGTATGTTACATAGAGAAATAGATAGTTTTCCTGAGAAATTGAAGAAAATATTTATTAAATACGTTTTAGAAAATTGAGACTAAAATGGAAACTGAAAATAGATATGGTGAAATAAGAAATGTGATAATAATCACAAAAACCATATTTTCCCACTAATTATTGCTTTTAAAAGGTTTAATTTCTTGATTTAGGATTGGCATATCACTTCATTAATTGCTCAAGGTTATAGAGGTCCTTACAAACACTGTGTGCCTCATAAGTATTAATTAATTATATTGAAAATACTAATATTTTTTTTTTAAATCTTGCACGATTGTCTCTATTCCATATGTGCGTCAAATATAATCTAAATTTTTATATAGCTTTTCTTCTTCTTTTTAGGTATATAGTAAAGACTGTAAAACCAGGTATTCTAAATACGAGCAAATATACCATTACTTACAATAGAGCATTTTACCTGAGCTGTATCATTCTGACCAATAGCGTATGTGACACATATCTGTTTCCAGATTAGGAAAATCCCAACCAATATCTGGTAGCAATTAAAGAGGGTGGTCTTCAATGAAGATTCGTTCTCTTTCCATGGCATTGGAAGGCCTGAACGTCTCGCATATTCAATCACTTTTCTGCTTTAAGAAAAAAGACATATTATTGATACAAAAATATTGATATTATACTATACTTTCAATTCATAGATTTACAAACAAAAATTATCAACATATCACAATTTAGTTCGAAAACCATAATTTATAGAACCGTATACTGGGGGTCCAGGCTTAACCCTGAGGAATTCAGGCTTAACTAATAATTGTAAATATTGATATAAATATTTTCCATTAATATTAAAGGTGCCAGGTGTGTTTCAACAGTAATATGATAATATAATAATATATATCTCCATTAATTATACTGTATTCAGTCCGCCTACCACCGGTTGTGCCAAACTACTTCCGCAAGTAAGTTAGTTAGCCCGTTGGGGGGGAGGTTAGAAGACTTTAAGCGAAAAGTTTTTCAAATTTTCAAAAGTTTTTCAGCGAAAGTTGTGCAAATGTAAGCAATTCTGGCTAGCAATCTGAAATTGTGGGTTTGAGCCCGATTTAAAGATTTTCTCTATCTTTAGATATCTTCGCTAGCAGTAAATAATAACTCAAAGGGAAAAATGAAGAAATCTACCTATCATACCTTCTATTATCCGTCTTCATTGGTTTCAGCAAACCATCCTCCGTTGGCGGGCAGTTGAATACAGACAGTGACAGTGAACACATGTATTCGGCCAAGAAGATGGACAATGTCCGAAAGCGCTCGCCAACGGAGGATGGTTTGAAGAAACCAATGAAGACGGATAATAGAAGGTATGATAGTTCTATATTCGTTGGTAGGGAAAATAACCTTTAAATCTACCTAACATCCAGAATATATATTGACACAACACTGATGACTTTGGAAATTATTTAATTTGTTAGTTTGTAATATTGTCGTTGACAATTCAAGCACTAAAAATTATTAGAAAAATGTCATCAAAATTGTAGAAAAAAGTGCCTTATCTGAAGAGGCTTTTTTGTTAACAAAATTTTTTGAATGAGATTATTGTTTGACAATGAATTGCATTTGAATTAGAGTAAAAAATGAGCATTTAAGAAGAAAAGTGAGTTTAAATTATTTTGTAATAACACGATCGTGTTTTAAAAAAGTGACATTTCAGTTATGTAAGCATTAAGAATGTGTAGGTCCAATGTGTCCCAGTGTCATGAAACAGGCTTTATTACAGCCTATATAATATATATATTAGACCTTCCCTATATCGAACCTTCTTTAAATCCCCTAACTCATTACATAGAAAAACTGTTTCTTTATATCGAAAAAATATTCTATACATTGAACATTTTTCGACCTAATGAAATAGTGCGAGGAAACAGCTCTACCGAAAAAAATGGTGGTTCAAATGTAAACTACCCGCCAGATTGTTAATCACAGGTCATGCTGTGAATCACAAGGCATTCTGTAAATCACAGATTCCCTCCAGTGGAGCTGTCACCTGTAACCTCCCTCTGCTTGTCTATTTATTATTGTCAGTCCGGTAATCTATCCGGCATTTTGTCAGTTCGGATGTCAGTTTGTTAGTGCGTCTCTTTGTTTGTCATTACGGGTGCAATGGCAAAATGTAATTCATTGTCTATTGCAGAAAAGCTTGACCTTGAAGGATGCTGACAATGGAATGCGGAATGAAGATCTTGCTCAGAAGTAGGGCATTCCAACTTCTACCGTATCTACAATTTTGAAAAACCGTGAAAGTGTGTCTAAATTAGATGATTTTGTTGGGGCGGAAAGGAAGCGCTCTAAAAAATGCCAATGTGATAAGATTTTCCAAGCTCTACTAAAATGGGTCAAACTAGTGCGTGACAAAAACATGCCTATCTCGGGACCCCTCTTAATAGAAAAAGCCTTGAAATATGCTAAGCAGTTAGGTCTAAATGATTTCCAAGCCAGCAAAGGTTGGCTTGACAAATTTAGGAAGTGGCATAACCTAAAGGAAAAAGTGATTTTTGGGGAAAGTGCAAGTGTCAATGAAAATTATTGCATTCAATGGAAGGAAACAGTTTTAAGAAAAATCTTAGCAGAGTATAGTCTAGAGGACATCTTTAATGTTGACGAGACTGACCTTATTTTATAAATGTTTGCCAAACAAAACACTAACTTTCATGAATGATGATTGCCATGGCGGTAAAAGCAGTAAAGAGAGAGTGATACTTTTAGTTGGTGCAAATATGACGGGCAAAGAAAAACTAAGGTTATTCGTAATAGGGAAAAATAAAAATCCTAGGTGCTTCAAAGGAGTTAAATCCTTAGAAGTCGATGACAGTTTTAATGAGAAAGCCTGGATGACTGGTGACATTTTTGAAGAGTGGTTATCAAGCTTAAACAAAAAAATAAAACCTTGAAGAAAAATTGTATTGATTATTGATAATTGTCCAGCTCACCCTAATGTGTCGTCAAAATTGTCCAACATAAATTTAATTTTCCTGCCACCAAACACTACCTCAAAAATGTAGCCCATGGACCAGGGTATAATTAAGAATTTAAAGGTTCACTACCGAAAGAGGATTTTGAAAAGAATATTATGGGCTCTGGAGACTGAAAAACCCCCTTCAACCGCTATAGATCTGAGAACAAGCATAGCAGGCCTTGCAAAGGTTTGGCAAAATGATATTACCGCCACTACAATAAAAAATTGTTTTTCAAAGGCCGGCTTTTCTGAAACACAAACTAGTGTAGAAGATGATGAATGACGTACACACAAGTTGGCAACATTTGCAGAAGAAAAACTATATTGGCAGTGAGGTCGAACTCGATCAATTTCTTCAGATTGACGGTAATGTTGTTGTAGCCGAATACCCTACTGACGATGGCATTTTAGCCTCTTTTCATAGTGAGCAAACGGAAGAAGAGAAAACTGATGATCAGCTCAAGGAGGAAGAATCTGCAAGACCATCAAAACACGAAATATTATTAGCTTTTGATACTATTCGTAGGGGCTTACAGTTCATAGATCATGTTCAAGATAAGATATTTTCCGGGCTAAATAAGTGCGAACATTTTTACGATGAAGCATCTAAATGTATCGTGCAAACAGTCATAAGATCTTACTTTAAGAATGTGTCACTCTTTGAGGTAATGAAATTTTTATTATGTACCTATGTTAGTAAATTCCTAATTAAACATTGCTATTGCCATTTGTACGTTCATATGAATACATATACATACGTACATACATTCATTTGTTGTATTTCATTTAAAAAAATAAAATGAACAAAATTTGTATATTAGTTACACATACAAAACCAGATTCCTCTGTTCTCTTATTATTATGTTGATAAGGTGCAAAAACCCTATCAATGTGATAAAAATTAACCTTGTCAACTAAAAATGTACATACATTCATGTGTTTCCATATATTAAAATTTCTATACATCGAATTTTTTTACTGGAACCTTAAAATTCGATACTTGGAGGTTCTACTGTGTATATGTATATTTATTTATTTATTTATATTTAAATGACAATTCATATATTTTCTATGACATACATGCTAAAATTGCTCAAGCATCGATCTTAGTATCATTTCTCTTTCCTTAAGAGCTCGATTCTCTTGGTAAGTGTTAAAGTAACTCATAACAGTGACTATTTCCCTATTTAAATAATAACACTTGAGAGTTTAGCTGCTGCTTCATACACCTTCCATGGAAATTGGTTAAACAAACAACCCCACTTTCAGTAACTGTTAATTAACAATGATTTATTAAATAAGGTATTTTGGTATTGGATTGTAATGGCAACACTGCGTTGGTTGAAAAAGGAGGTTCTGTATGAGGTTACACTCTCCATGTTTTCATGTTGATATAAATAAAAGCACGTTTCATGAATTATTTTTATGATTAATTATCCCCATAATCCTTAACAGTAGCAAGCATAACTCACAGATATGAACCATGCAGATACAAATCAAGTTTCATGCCCAATAAATAATAATATTCTGCTCGCAGTTGAAGCCACAATTTCTCAAAGCAAGCGTTACTCGTACCGACCACATGCACCTCAGGGGGAACGAATAATGTCAATACGAACGAATTTAGAGTCAAGACTGAACATTCCACGGAGCACAGTCCAAAAAAATAAGGGACTCTAAGATAAATTTTTTTGAAAATTACTCTCTTTAAATATTGGATTGATGATTTTTTGTCCAGTAAACAAGAAAACGGAGTGGTTTAAGGCTTTCTTAGTACATTACTGTTTTCACTCATTATATAAATGGCGACGAAATGAATACATGCTTCTATGAATGAAATATTTTATTGATGGCTCAGTAATATTTTGCTCTAAGAAATATTTACTAATGTGCAAGAGAGCTGGTTAAGTGTACTACATAATTTCGTTTAATGGTTCTCTGGTAATGACTTCATCGTGACCCAAGCGAATTTGCAGTTTACTATCCTGCAAAAGGAAACCGCTCGCTAATCCCAACATTTATAGAAGGAAATTCCAGTAAGATATAAATATGAAATGGTTTACTTAGGTATTACTCAAAAATTTGATATATGGAGTCCAGAATAATGTCGAAACCGATGTAACATTATCCTGGACTACTTATTTCAAATCCCTCAAACCATATTGTTTGGTATTAAGTTAGGTTTCTGTTTATTCTATGTGCTTTATTTCGATGGACATTTTTAATGTTTTTTAATTTTTGTTGTAAATCCTCTCCCTTACGTAATAAATAAAATAAGTAAGAATTTTTACTGAAGTCACTTAATAATTGATTTAGTTGATCAGTAAACATTTCTCTTCTTTCTAGATTGTTTTTTGCTACTCTACTGCTGCAATTTAAGGGGACCTATCATATAGAGATTCTTGGAAGTACATAAATGAGTCATAGATTTATTTTCTTTTTTGTTGTTTTATTTATTCGCCTATTATGTATTATTATCTTAATCATTGAAGAAAATTCCGGAAATATGCCACTCAATTTTTCCTTGAAGTTTTCTACCTATTCTCTTGAAAAGAAGTCCTTCTTGTGTTAAGTGTCACTCACAGTCAGCGGTTTGTTAAGTAACTGGCATAATCCATTTCGTTGGATTGACACTTGTGTAGCTGTGGTCTTGCTGTGTTTTCATTTACGGTGGAGCAATGTTCTTTTTCAAAAGTTAAGGCGTCAATACTTGCTTTTGAATTCATTGTTTTAGTCAATTTTTCTTTTAAAATGTTTCTTCTATAGGAGTTGAGTATTCCTTTTTAAGTTTATAAATACTATTAGAGTCATTAATGATCTTATATAAAACGGCTGCACTCTGCGAGTATATAAGTCTTGTCCAAAATTATTGTATAATTATTATTAAAAAGCCATTATCGTAGTAAATTCATAAATTAGTAAACTTTTAACATAAAATAAAACGAACTATGAAATAAATAAACTATAAATACTAATTATAAACATCTATAAGAGACAGGAATACACTCATAGTTATCAGCTCGAGCTCTTTGCTATAATTAAATAATTCATGGAGCCTCCTCAGAGTGAGTGTTAATATAAAATGCTTTACATAAGATGCTGTAAATAACAAATAATTATTCATGTGACTGAGAAATTGAAGGGATGGAAATCATGCGAATCGTAGAATTAATATAATGAATATTAAATATATTATAAAAAATATAATAATATTTAAGAAGAGACAGATATCTGTAAGTCGACCTGTAGGCGGTGCAGAATCGTAGGGAGGACATCTTGCAGAGGAGTGTCTCTGAGAGTCAATGATTTTCTAGTCAATGATTCTCGTCTGAGCTCTCAGTGATAAACAATTCTTCAGCAAGGTGTCCTGTTCCCACGCCCCCTTCGATAATCGTGATAACAAGATCATCCTAATTAATAGTTGGACTTATTTTTAATTCCATTCTAATTTTTTCTCAATTATGCTCAGAGTTGCCTAATATCTGCCCAATCAAGATGCCATTAATAATGTTTGTCAGGCAGAGAAGGAGTAATTACCGGTTTCCAACAGCCTTTGAATAATTACGTTTGGTTTTATAAATTAATCTTAGCTAAAGCCCCTATTATCCTCCCCTTACAAAGCATTTTTTTTTAAACTCTTATAAAGAGCAATTCACTTTCTGTCCACCATCTTAGGTTATAGTGTATATTAAAATATATTAATGATTTTAAGTGCATGAGGCTAAGAGTTTAAATTTCAGCGTTGTGAAATTTTTAATATAAATAAATGAATATAAGAAAAACAATTTCATCAGGTCAATTCACTGCGTTTAAAAAAAATTGAACCAAAGTTAAATTAAGATATATTTGCAAATGCAAATATTAATTTATCTCGAAAATAATTGGACATTGTATATCTATCTCAAATATAATCGATAAAATATCTATGGTCATTAGGCTATAAAATGTTTTGTTTTTTACAATTACTATTTTCTAAAATTGAGAGAATTTTAATTAAATTACACATTATGCATGGATAGACCAAATTTTCATACAAAGACTAAATCTTCATAATAGTTCGAGTGAAAAATAACAGGGAATCAAATGTTGAGTTTTCGAAAGGTAATTAAATCTTAAAAAGATTTCTAATAAGGTTCCAAAATTTTCATTTAACAATATAAATAGGGACGAAAATTTTTGGAATTCGGCCTTCAAAAATTTATTCATGACCACGTTCAGCTCTAAAATAAGAAGAAATCTAATTTTGCATAACTAACTAATGCTTATAGGCATTTTAATATATAACTTCAGAAACAATATTTCAATACAACAAACAATATTAAACTTCATATAACCATGTACAATTGTTATGCCCTGGTAATAAGTGAAATAGTATTATTGAAAATTTACAACCGGGAATAATTAAAATAATAGTTATGATCTATTTGTCCGAATGTATGCATGTCAACTTCCAACACCAGTCGCATGTGCATACATTCCAGAATGAAGCAGCTGTTCCGTCCTTCTAGAATTGTGTATCAACCTCTGCGTATGATTTCAACCCCTTGAAAACTCTTGGATCATAACCAATGACTTCGTATATTCCACAATGAAAATACATTTTTAAATTATTATTTTCAATTCTTCCAGAGATCTCACCTACTTATTCCTATGAGTAAGGTAGCTAACAAACTTTTCTCATGTTTTGCTGAATCATTCAGCAAAGCTTGAGTGGTTTTCCCGAGGCCGTTTGTGAATGCTAAATCGCTTTTATTAGATGATTTTAGTTGGGGTTCGGTCAAGGTAGATACAAATTAAACAAAAGTGTATTTTTTTAAAGATTATCTACCAACATTTCGGCTTACATTGTAAGCCATCTTGAGGGCTGTAGAAATACAATGTAATGAGAATACAATAATAATTAACAATATTATAATATAGAATTGACATAATGTAATGGGCTATCAAAAGTATGAGAATGTAGAAAGATATGTAAGAGAGTTAAAAAAGATGTAGACAACAGCTTATCAAAAAATAATTGAATATCATTAAAACAGTAATTGACCACACCTGCCTATCATGAAGACGAGAGAGGACGTCCTGTCCCTAAGTTCACATTTTCATGGCTGAGAGGAAAATATAATTTTTGAAAAATATCTCTCAGCCATGAAAATGTGAACTTAGGGACAGGACGTCCTCTCTCGTCATCATGATAGACAGGTGTGGTAAATTACTGTTATATGTTAATGTTATTCAATTATTTTTTAATAAGTTGTCTGTATGTTTTTTTTAAATTCTCTTACATGTCTTTCTACATTCATACTTTTGATATCACATTACATTATGGCAATTCTATATTATAATATTGTAAATTGTTAGTACTGAGTTAATTTACAGAAAACAATAGCTTTGCGTGGCAGCTGGTGGAGTGTCTCTTGGACTTTTCATAATGACAGTTAAGTGATTTCTCGGCGGAGGTCGTATGTTTTGAAAGGAGGTGGTATAAGAAAGAGAGGTGACAATAACAGGAAGCGTAAGTTACTTCCCAAAAGCTCTGACTTGTATAATGTTGGTACCGGAGTAAGCCACAAGGTTATGGCAGAACCGAAGCTTAGATGTACCAAGTTTCTCCAAGAGTGACTTACTAATGGCAGAGTCAGTTGCTCCAGAGTCGTACAGCATTTAGACTCGGATGTGGCCTAGACTGACCGGGACCATGATCTTCCCAGACATTAGTACAGTATGAACGGAATGCGAAATTTGTCGGATGAGGCATCTGAAACAGAGGCGCTAGAGCTTCGGAGGTGATTAGTTCTACGCCTGCTACCTTCAATTACGGCTGAGCAGCTCTTTAAACATCTATGACAGATTTGACTTGCCTTCCGCTGGACAGCGCTCCTTGGGGTGATGCCGAGGATTGGCACATCGAAAACAGTGTTCGCCACGGACTAAGGCTGTAGGTGTCTGCATGGGTGTGCGGTTACTTCTGGTAACGAACGCCGGCCGAGAGCTGTCCTTTTGAGGAGAGTTGGATGAAGCGTCAGTAAGTCTCTTAAGTTCTAAGTCGGCTAGTTCTACCCGCAGAGCCAGCCGTCTTCTCGACTGCATTCAAATCTGAAGACGCCGATGGATGATCCTTGATTAGCTGTCAGGCCGCATTCTTTATCCCTATGATCAGCTGATCTCGCAGTCGCTCTTCGAGTGAAGCCACAAAATCGCACCGAGCAGCAGCACCTCGCAATCTGTTGACGTACTGCTACAAAGACTCTCCCTCGAGCCGATAACGCTGAGTAAACCTCACACCCTTTCGCTTAGTGGACAACAGCTCTTCCCAAAGAATTGATTCAATACGTCTAGAATTTCCTGAAATTCAATAGTCTCTAATTGTCGAGGTCGAAAATGATCTACTACAATTTTAAATGACGGTGGTTCTACTGGTACAAGCTAAAGGTTTCGGTTTTCCATGTCATCAGTAATTCGGGAGAACATCACCATTATCAAGAAGCGTTGTATAAAATACTCCCAGTCTTCCCTCTCCGGGTCAAAAGATTCAAACTTAATGAATGGTTGGTGACATAGCTTTTCCAACCGTTCTTTCAGCATAGTTTTGTCTCTTTTTTTCTTCCATCAGTTGGCATTTTTTTCTTTTAGTCCTGTCCACAGCGCCAATACATTAACACGAACAGATTAAGAAATGTAATTATGCATTAATCACTAAAATTGTACGTGTAAATTCAAAGCATGACCACTATAATAATGAATATAGGTTATCCTTAGTCAAACATGTGTAGTACGCGTCTTATAAAGATAGAAGACTATAACCAATAGGTAATGAATATTGTTGTTTTTTTCTTTTCCTTATTTAAAGACATGGCAACCACTGAGGGTCATTATTGCCTCAAATACTTTTGTCTATCATCGTTGTAGAATTTAATGTTATCCAAGATAGATATTTTTTCAAATTTTTATAATTCATTTTATTATATTATTGATACAAAAATAAAATCATTATTAGGACAAGAGCTCTTTAAAATTATTATTTTTTTTATTATTATTATTCTACTGTAAATACTTTTAATCGTCAGTTTTAAGTATACTATGATATCATTACACCATTTTTCTTTTAGCAGTTCTTAGTATATGAGTGCGTGACTTAATGTAATATATGAAATCAGTCTTATTGTAAGGTTTGTTGAAAATAATAAGTTTATAAGTTCCCTGTCCAAGAGACGGCCAAAGCCCCACCCCCCGATCTCCGCCACGGCCACGCCGGCTGCTCTCTTTGCTATGTTGTGCGTTGTAAGTAGTTTCGTAGCTCTACTGGTGAGACGCGTTCACCTCCTGCCAACCAGAGAGCTCGCGTCTCTCCAGAGCTCGGGACCTAAACGACGGTCCAGAGAGCCGGGAGTAGCCGAGGACATGCGACCACGAGAAGAGAGGACCCGGCCATACACCAGACACCAGGACTAGGCTGTGATTTGTCAGTATTAGAATTGGCACCTAAAGATGCCACAGCTAATTATTAAGATAATTCTTGAATGTTTGAATAAGATTTGCTTATAATAAGAATATATATGGTTTAATTCAATAGCTCGGTGACAGATTTGCCTAAATAGAGCTTTGTAATAAATTTAACAATAAATCATATCGTATTCACCATTTCATCTTCCGGGTTGGACCGAGTCAAATTGTTCTTATTTGCCGAGCTTTCGCACATCATGTGATGGCTTCTTCAGGGCTGAAAATAAATCATATTATTGAATATGGTGTTAGTTTTCTATGAATTTAAATATTATCTAGAATATTTACATTTTTCAGAAAAATAAATAAGTTTGCTATGTGTTGCGAATTATTATTAAGAAGTTCCGTCAAGTCTGTTGGTAGGTCAAGTTTGTTTCTCTCCTGTTGGAAACCTCTGCAATCTATTAAGATGTGCTTCACTGTTAGCCTCACATCACATATTTGGCACATAGTGGGAGGATCCCGTGACATTAGGTAACCATGAGTAATTCGGGTATGTCCGATCCTCAACCAGGTCAGAATAACTTCCTCACGTCTCGACTCTCTCCTTGAACTATTCCATGATTTTACTTCACCTTTGATTAGGCGTAACTTGTCACCTAAATCCATTTGTCTCCACTGGTCAGTCCACATATTTAGAATACTAATTTTTACTGCTGCATGATATCATTCGCTGGAATTTTTGTTATTTTTATCCCGTCATGAGCTGCTTCTTTTGCAAGTTTATCTACTGCAGTATTTTCCGGTATGCCTATGTGACTCGGAATCCAAGTAAAAATTACATTGATATAATGTCTCCTTAGTTCATCTGCTTTACTTAGCAGGAATATCTATAACCTAAGAGTTTTCTGTAAAAGCATTTTTTATTGCTAGAAGAGACGCGAGGGAATCAGTACAAACAATTAATCGATTTGTTGTTGGTGAAATGATGCTCAAAGCTTTTTGTATAGCAATAAGTTCAGCAGTAAAATTTGAGCAAAGAGATATTAGGGAAAATTTATAGTATCTATTTCCTCCTACTCCATCTGAGTTCTTTGATCCATCAGTGTATATGAAAGTAGAATTACAATATTTTTCTTTGGTATTATTAAAGATATTTATGTAATACTTCGGTATTGTTTCTTTTTTTGGATAGTTTACATTTGTTCACGTAGGCTTCCACAACTACTATCGACGGACCATCAGAGAAGCCATCGAAATAGCGAAAAATCCTAGGAATATCAACAGGGAGGATGGATACAGGCTCAGCAAGAATTGGAAACCAGCGCTAATCGATAAGAGTGTCCAACCAATCGATAAGAGGGTTCAACCAATCGATAAAATGGTCAAACCAATCTATAAGAGGATCCAGCCAATCAGCGAGCAGGAAAACAGGATCAACCAATGGGAAGACAGGCTTCGCCCAAGGACCGGACAGCGCCGGGTATAAATACCCCTGGATTTGAAGACAGCTCTCATTCTCTATTCAGCCC
>KZ807304.1:365457-380622 GCA_000696205.2 Oncopeltus fasciatus | reverse complement strand
ACACACACACACACACATGCGCAAACACACACAAACATCTATTTCTGTAAGACATCTTCACAATTTCTGTCAATGCTCTAATCCTGTGTCTATAACTTTACTTACACTTAAACACTATATTATGAATAATTATTATTAAATATTAGTGACGATTAATCATAGAACTTATATAAATAATATTCTCACTCATATTCATATCAGTTTTATGTATTTAAATATAAGACATCATGTATCTAGAAAATTCATGATCAATTGACTTTATTTTTCTCACTAAAATTTATATTTGAAAACCTTTTTTTTTTCTTTCAGTTTCATTTTATTACTTACTATTAATTAATATAACTTTTCATTTAACTATAAGCTAATTTTACAAATACTAATAGATTATAATAAAGAAATCATATTTGCTACCAAGGTTTCCAATTACATTGCTTTCGCTTTAACTAAATATTGATTAATTAATTTTTGAAATATCCAGTACTAATTTCCAAATTTTCTCTAAGAATTTTATGAAAAATTTCAGAAATTGGCACTTAACTACTCTCTCATATTACGTACATGTGTGTGAGTATATATGTATATTCATTCCAAGAAATATAAGTATCATCTAACTGTTTCCAAAAATAACCTTAAATACTAAATTTGGATCCATTATTTTATAAATAGGGGATATTAAGACCAGTAAGGGATGGTTAGGGATATTTTTATAGATTTTGTTGAAATTATTTTAGAATTATACTAAAGTTCAAAGACATATACATAATTTATAATTCGAGCTTCTTTTTGCAAACCATTAGAAGAGTTCTTTAACAATTAAAATCTATCGAGGGAGAGGGAGACTTGGAGACAATAATTTTATATCTTACTATCCTAGTTATATTAGAGATATGGAAAAAAAATACAAACAAAATAGGTGAAAAATATAATTTTATAACATTTACATATAATAATTTAAAAAGTGCATTAATTTAAATATATTTAAGAATATTATTTCTATAATATGACTGTCTCTCATTTTTAGGTATTTAAGCTTTTCATTGCAAGNTGTTCACGTAGGCTTCGTCGGTCGTCAGACGTATTCACCATTTCATCTTCCGGGTTGGACCGAGTCAAATTGTTCTTATTTGCCGAGCTTTCGCACATCATGTGATGGCTTCTTCAGGGCTGAAGGGAGAATGATGGAAAGCTTGGAAATGCATTAATTTAAATATATTTAAGAATATTATTTCTATAATATGACTGTCTCTCATTTTTAGGTATTTAAGCTTTTCATTGCAAGTTCTTTAGTATTTGGATGATATCAGAAGTTGGATTGAAGGGTTTAGAGGGTGACCAAAATTTTTAATTGTAATATCATCATTGTTATTTTAGTTATATAAAAAAAAAAAAGTTAGAGCGTAATATGTGTAAAAATAAATTTTCCAACTCATGATGATAACTTCAGTAAAGTAATTCCACATTTCATAATTAATTTAAATGGTACTGGGAGCCAGAAAAAAAAACTCTATCTCAGCCGGGAATCGAACTTGGGTCTCCCACTTTCCGGGCGAGGGCGCTACCGTTATACCACCGAGTGAGATTAGAACCAGAAATTATTCTCATCTCCCTCTGTGGTGTAGAGCACCCGCCCGGAAAGTGGGAGACCCAGGTTCGATTCCCAGCTGAGGTAGTTTTTTTTCTGGCTCCCTGTACCATTCAAATTAGTAATTTTCCAACATTTACATTCTATAAAATTTCTATGATTAATGCTTCAAGAAGAAGAGAATCATGACTGTAACTACGATGAATGAGCGCTACCCCACTTCTCCTTCCCAGCCAGTCAGAGCAAACTTTGCACTCATTACTCTCTCTCTCTGGCTTGTAAATTAAATTTATTTATTCATATATACTTAATGAAGCATGGGAAATCTACATAGTCTTCTATTAACAAATTTATAGTAAATATATTAAAGGGTATTTATAGGGCGTAATAACCTAGAAGTTGATTGCCCTCCATTATGATCTACATAGATTATGCAGCTACTGCATGACGGACTTCTTTAAGAGGAACTTATGCCAGTCTTAAAATAAGAATATTTCTCTCTCAGTTAAATTTTATACATTATAATAATGCTACTCTATAAGTGTCAGTTCAGTCATCGATCAGAGGGTAGATTCTCTCTGTTAACATATGATATGCATAAGTATAATATAATTACTAGCTTATGATGAATATTTGTTTCTATGCATAGTAAAGTTACAGATATTAGATGGTAGTTTTTACCATTTCACAAGTGAAAATGACGTCTATCTCTAGGGGAAGAGTATAGGACCGTTTGTGCACTAGTTTGTCGATACATCACAGTATAAATAGTTGACACTCACAAACATAAAAAAACTTTCAAAATACAAAGATATTTACAGCAATTTAAATTATGAAATATTCTACACTTAGAAAACTTATACCAATTAGTGCAATCAATTAATGCTAAATAAATGTTCTCTGGGGACTTCACACTAAAGTAAAATTATCTTAATTTAATATTCTCAAATTAAGTTTCATTTATCTTCCTACAATTTTTTTAATTGAAAATTAACATGCTTTATTAGTGAGTAGACTACTTTCACTACTTTTTAATTCTCTCCATTAAGAAAAACACTTAAAAGAAACTTCTTTGATCTGTTTTTGCAATGTGTTTCATTTTCACTGGGTGATTTATTTTTTAATATTTAAAAATTAAAAAAATTGTTTTAAATTATTTTTAAAGTACTGCTTACTTTTCTTGTAACTTTTATAATGGAATTGGAATTCATTATTATTTATTGCTACTTACTGTAACAACAGAATCTGTTAAGCTGCTACAATCAGATTTATTGTGGATTACAATCTTATAGTGCTAAAGGAAAAACTAAAAAGAAAACTGCCCTTGCAAAAGAAATGGTCACCATCTCTAGTCTAACTTGTTTGATCAATATTATATTTCATNAAAAAAAAAAAAAAAAAAAAAAAAAAAAAAAAAAAAAAAAAAAAAAAAAAAAAAAAAAAAATAGACGTTGTTTAATGATACCTAGTCGTTCATATTGGTACCAAAATGGTAAATTTAAAAAAAAATGGCTTCCATCTTCACAATTCCATTGGCAAAGGCTGCATTATGTGTGTGTGTATATATATATATTTACATATGAAGCACACACACACACAAATATATATATATATATGAAATTAAACACTCGCAGCTGCGATATGTAGCAATCAAGAACAGGTCAGATAGAGAGAGCAGTGCACACACAAAAAAAATATCACAAGGAGCAACATTTTCGTTTTATCTCTCCACTTCTCACTGACGAATGGCACTAGATCCCCAAAAATTTTGCTTCTTGTGATATTTTCTTTTTGTGTGTGCACTGCACTCTCTATCAGACCTGTTCTTGATTGCTATATATATATACAATAAAAAATACAGATTTGAAGATGCACAATTTTTTTTTAAAGAAAATATTTCAGTGATAGAAGAAACTCACAAATTCAAATATTAAGGCAAATTTCTACCAATCGAACAACTTGGACAACTAGATGTTGTCATGTAAAGATTTTTCCTCATCAGTCTGACATTTCTGGATAAAGGGAAGAATATTCCATGGAAGATTTATCGAATGACCAAATTAAGAAAATAATGGAACTTTCTTTCTCTCTCTCTCCCCCTCACTCTCTCCCCCCCTCTCTCTTTCTCTCCCCCCTCCACCCTCTCTCCCCCCTCTCTATCTCCCTACCCACTCCCTCTCCCTCTCCCTCTCCCTCTCCCTCTCCCTCCCCTCCCTCCCTCCCTAAAAAAAATGAAAGAATGGTCATACTGACATGTACACTATGCTCTTATATATGTTAATATATTGAGAATATTTAAGACCAAATTCCAGAAATATCATGAACTGTCTGAAGTAAGGTAATACTTATGTTTCATCCATTTCTTGGAAATCTTTCCTAAGGCTTTATTTGAATTCCATTATAATGGGTTCAAATTTAATTAAAGGTTGCTAAATAGTTTTAAATATTTACAATTACCTTATAACAAATTTAATTTTAGTATATATAAAATTTTCGTTGAACACGGGTTCAACCGTGTCTTGGAGTTTTTAGGTGCCAAGCTTTCGCTTCCGCACATCGTGAGATGGCTTCTTCAGGGCTGAAGGGAGAATGATGGAAAGCTTGGCACCTAAAAACTCCAAGACACGGTTGAACCCGGAAGAAGTATTGGTAAATATGTCTGAGGACCGTGGAAGCCTACGTGAAAGTTAATTTGTTAACCAGATGGTTAACTGCAATATGGATGTCTCCATACATTTGTCAAACAAAAAACCTTCTCATAAAATGAATTAAACAGCATTGTTTGAACTTTAATATATATAAAAGTTTTTAGACCCAGATGATATAAGGAGATTACATGTTTTAGTTGAATTCTTTATTATTTTTCTACAAAATTAAAAAAAAAAGTTTTTCAAAAACAATACCAGTAAAGACTTTAAATACTATATATTCTCTATTTCTTTCAATTGAAGAAAATAGATAGTTCACATCATATTATAAAAGCACCATTTTTCACTTAATTAAAATTAAAATTTTCAATTTAATTTTTTTTTTTTTAATTTCTTCTCCATAATATTTAAAGCACATTGTAACTGTTAATGAAAAGACACCTGAACACCTGAAACTAGAACTCAGCATCTTTCATAAATATGAAGAGCTGAATATATTTTTCCATAATTATTTTAGATTATACTTGCATACTTATAATAGAATAATTGAAAATATTTGTACCTTTACAAAGGCCTCTTTATTCAATATGAATGCTGGTGCTCTATATGCCTCAATATAAATGGGCCTGTTTGCCATATGGATTACTGTTTGAACATAATATTTTTTTGTTGAGTTCATTTCATACCAAGGCATTCTATAGACAACATTAGCTAAATTCTCTGCCTAAAAATTGAGAAAGAGATTATTTTCTGCATTTATAAAAGTAAACTTTGTGAAAGAGTACTAAGTCAGAGTTCCCCTGACACTATAAAGGTGCAATAAGATAAAATTTTATTCTTGATTTTAACCTTGAGGCCTGCAACACACCTATACAGATAAGTGCAGAAGGATGTAGAAGGTAAGATCCTAATAAGTTTAATAAATATAGCTTAAACAGATAAAATATCCTTACACAAGAACAAATATATAAAAAAATTAGTACTTGAAGTCCTTTAAATATGTTATGAAGCAAATTAATTTTGAGAGAGATAAAAGTTGTTTTGTTTTGGCACTCAATGTTACAGATCTGGTAGAAGTTCTGGAGTAGAATAGGCATTCATCCATTGGTAGGTAATGATTTAAACATTCAATGTTATCTTAGCTCAATAATGTCAGTATCGGCTCCTGGACTCCTTGGAAAGAAGGAGATCAGACCTGCCTTTATGAATAGTTAGATTATTAGTTAGATGGGAAATTTGCGAATAGAGCCTGCTATTCTTGTGCAACTGCAGAGCTCATAATGCAATACAAAATAATTTTACCCATAAAACAATCACAAGTTGGTGTTTAATTAAGGTTTTTATAAATATAATTTACGTAAATATATTTTCTATATCAAAAGATCTTAAACAATTTATTTTTATCGTTCTACTAGTTGGGGTATGCAATCTACTATACTTGGACGCAGCTTTTGAGATATCTTCTTAAGCTACTTAGTCATTTAATAATTGTTTTTAAAGTTAAATTTTAAATTGACCTATTTGCTAAAAACATGTATTACAATTTGTGCTTAAAATAAAATGAATGTATGTTAGGCTACTTCTGTATTGGGCACTATAAATTAGATAACATATAAACTCTCTCCTTTTCTTACCTCAGTAATTACTTCATCTGCCATATGACACTGAACGTATAGCTGTATGACTGTTATAATCATATAAATCCCCAGGCAAAGTAAGAGGAAAGCATCATTTGTCTAGAAAATAATGAATGATATGTACACCAAGTTATATAAAAATTATTCTACTTTATTCTAATGAAAAAGATTCTAGTTTTCCAAAGCTTGCAATAAACAAAACACAAAAACACTGATATACATTATATGTATATGCATATTAATACATTAGTCAATCAACCACTTCTGTAGGTTTGTTTGCTCCTTTCATACACTACTTTAAATTGGCTTTATATTAACTCTCCACTTCACTATATATATAGCCATGTACTATAAATTTCTCACATATAATAATAACTATGTTAAATATGCTTAATGTTAAATATTGTTCCAAGTATTCCCAGAATCTCCCACTCCTTTCTGAGCGCAGCTCTAACCAGACAACCCTCTCCTCATTGCATTTTTCCAGTGTAAGTCATCCAAGTAACTTCGCCTAGACTTTGCACATCCCTTGCAATTGTATACCAGTAATAACTTATTTAACAAGTATAGAAAACTGTATTTGTAATTTCGTATGTAAAATTTAAAAAAAATCTATTAAAAACTCAAACGAATGCAAGAGCTGATAAGATATATAACTCATGTATATATATATATATATATATATAAAGTTTGTTTGTTATTGAGGACTTTGTCAAATAATTTTGTACAATAATTAAGTCTAGGCCAAATTTTGAGAATATATTTTCTCTTCATTAGGGCTGAAAATGCAACCAAGCGATTTTTATAATTTTGAATGATTACTATTTATAAAAATTTATTAAACTATTATGTAGTAAATGTTACAATATTAACTGTAATTAATGAAATTGAACTTTTAACACGTGCATTTTACAGCTACTTAAATCTTTAAGGTAAAACTTAAAAAATTTGTGCATGAGTCATCAACTTTTAACAAAACATTTATACTACTGGTTCGCCATAGGAAAAAAGAACAATACTTGATTTTTCTTCAAAAATTTTTGATTTTATGTAATATTTACCTAAGGCTAATCAGGACTTATATTCTAAGAAAATAAATAAATTGTCAACTTTAAATCATTTTCTAACTCAAATGTACTATCATTTAAACTGAAGTTAGAAATTTTTTGAAAAGTAACTAATAGAATGTTTTTCTACATTTTAATTTTTCGACAAGTTCCAAAGTTAATATCATATGAGGAAATAATAGTTGGGAAATTGTATTTTATTGTTAGGTAAATTATGGAAATCAAGGGGGATGTTCTAAAATAACTGCAGATATTACATCTTAAATTTACAATTTACTAATTAACAAAACTTAAATGTAAGACACCTTCAGCAAATATTAAGGATATAGGTTGCAGCTTATTTGGCTAGGCATCTAGATGCCTAGCCAAATAAGCTGCAACCTATATTCTTACTATTTGCTGAAGGTGTCTTACATTTAAGTTATTCACACTAAGTTATTCACACTGCATAGTACTACTACACTATGGACTGCATTCTTCATAATGACAAAATCTTGGAGCGTAAAAGATCACCACCTTTTCTCATCTTATTCGGAGTTAAACACTATTATTGTGATAATAAAAATTCATTTTATGTTATTCAATTGTATGAAATGTAGAAAATATTAAGGCCTTTATTGGCTTCGATTAGTGTCAATGAGAAAAAGGAACAAGCTTAATCTAAAATCCATTAAACAACTAAAAAATATTAAACTCATAATTATTTTAAAGGATATTGAAATCAATTGAATAGACTTTTAAGAAGAATTTATAAACAGTCATGTTATAGAAATTAGTTGAAAAACAGTAAAGGCTGCCCAAACAAATTCTGATATGTAATTAATTAACTAGCTGGGACAACACCTCATAACAAAGTTTGTAGATCTACAGAGGCTCTATTAGACCTTTCCTTCACTATAATCCTACATATTCTACATAAATAACTTACTATTATAAATCTCTCTCTGTTTACTGGATACCATTACAGAAAAGACAAGTATTCAGTGTTAAAGCAGAATAAATTGACAGATCTTAGAGGGCTACAAGAATATTGAATCACATAAACAGTTTTGAGCTGGCTTAAATCTTACTAGAAGGACAGATGTCAACATGTGGTGACCAAAGGAGTTGAAGTCCCACAGAAGAAAACATTCAAAATATTCAAAGCAAACATAATTTAAGGAACTTTTTTGTCGTTCTCATTTTCCTTAGTTTTTAATTCATTTAGAGTACTTACATCTAACAATGGAAAATACTTAAGTATGCTGTGATGATACAGTATTATATACATGGAGAAATCTTGTGAAGTGTATAATTTAGTTCAGAAAAATCTGTTGTAAGTTAGCTTGGGAAGTATATAATTTTGTTCAGGAAAATCTAGTACAAGTAAATTTGTGGCTGAAACTAAATTATCGGACTCTCAATTTTCCAAAACTAAGCATGTAAACCTTCTCTTTAACCAATACTCTCCTAAACTACAGTTAACAGCTGGCTACTAACAAAAATTCCAAATTTAACTGAAATTGTACCACAATAAAATGAATTGTCCTAAAGTATTAAGGAGTAATTCTTGACAATAAATTTAACTGGATCAGTCATAAGCAAACAACAATAGAAAAGTTATTAAGTTACATATACACATTTAATGTTTTGTATCCTTTTTTTCAATAACCTACTATCCATTCATCATATTTACACATAGGATCCCAGTTTTGGGAGGTACTTATAGTTCAATTACTTGAACCTTTCATAGTTGGTAAAAAAAGTCATAATTAAAATAATGCTGAAGGGCCTTTGTCGACTTCAGACCTTTTCTCCTAATGAGTACAATGATCGGTGTACTATTCATCATTATTCAAGTTGGATTCAAAAATAGAGCACAGCATTATTCTTCTCGAATGACCGAAAACTACTTGAAAAACTTAACAGGCGATATATATTTCTAAATTGTGTGCAATAACTAGCCATTAGACATGAAAATCCAAATATTTAATAGAAAACTATTTAAATTACCCTCAAACAATTTAACTACATTATTTAAAAAAAATATTTTTATAATTATCAGTGAGAATGTCATGCTTATTAGTATCTACATATCCTATAGGGTTATTGGGAGATTCTCTACTCCTCATGCAAAACAAAATTCACAGTGAGGAAGTGTCATATTTTCAAATTTATATAATAGAAACTACATGTTATTCCTAAATCTCCAAATAATGGGTAGTTCTGGCTTCTTGCTTAAAAATTGTCAAAAACTTTAATTATTATTTAATTGTTTTAAGTTTAATGATTAAAATTTATTGTTGAAACTATTTACATTGTTATAAATACCATTAGTATGCTTGTTATTAAATCTATGAAATAATGTATATCTTGAAAAAAAAAAGAAGACAGTATCCCCTTCCTTAGTATATATACCAGGTATGCAAGTTTAAAATGTCGTTTATTTCTTAAAATATATACACAGTAATTTAAAAAAAAGTATAATATATTTTATTCAAAGTACTGGCCCTCGCTTTCTACACATTTTGTCCATCTCTCGGGCAATATATGGATACCATTCCAAAAGAATGCTTCATCTTTATTTGAAATCCATTCATCGAGCCATTTTCGTACGTTTTCGAAATTGTTGAAGTGTTGCTCCGCCAATGAGTGTCCCATCGATGAGAAGAGGTGATAATCAGAAGGCGCCAGGTCAGGTGAATACGGCGGGTGGGGTAGGAGTTCCCAACCAAGCGAAGAAATCGTTTCCTTAGTCAATCTGGCTGAATGTGCAGGAGCGTTATCATGCTGAAGAATGACTTTGGCGTGCCTGTGAGCCCATTCTGGGCGTTTTTCGATCAATGCGTGACTCAAATTGATCATTTGTTGTCGGTAGCGCTCGGTATTGACTGTTTCGCCGGGCTTGAGAAGCTCGTAGTCGATTTGGTCGATTTTCTCGTTTTTGATCAGTAACATCAAAATCACCACGTTTGAAACGTTGAAACCAACGTTCACATGTCTTGACGGTTGGAGCAAGATCGCCATAAGTCTCAACAAAAATTCGATGACATTCAGATGCCTTTTTCTTTTGATTAAATAAGAAAATCATGACATGCCGCAAATGCTCTTTATTTGGCTTAAAATTAGACATTTTTAACACCAAAGAAAGGTATGATACGTCCACGTAAACGACTTAAAAACAACTGACTTTTGTAAACAAATGACTAACAAACAAAATAGCGTTTAGAGATAAGCAAATCCTTCAATAGGCTAAGAGCGCATTCTATTGGAATTAAAACGACATTTTAAACTTGCATACCTGGTATATATATATATATACATATTCTCCCAGTGCCTTTGTCTACATTGTTCTCTTTGCTTTATGTGTTGTTGTTGTCCATTAGGCCTTTGCTAATAATGATTATTGTTATAAAAGTGTTTTTAGTTATTTGGAATTAAAAACATTTATTCTAAAAGGTTTGGGGCACAGAGTAACAAAAGTAGTGATTTAACTAACGTGTCTACAGAGTTTAGTAGGAGTAAACTTTATTAGGGAAAATGGAAAGTTTTTGACCATAGAGATTATTAGTAAATTTTTTTTGTTTGGATTCGATAAATGTAGATCCAAAAAATACAATTTAAATAAATGTGTATTTTTCAATTATTTACAATGTTTTGGCTTACACTGTTATTCATCTTTAGTTACAATGTAAGCAGAAACGTTGGCAGACAATTAAAAAATACACATTTTTTTAAATTGTATTTTTTGGATCTATCTTGATTAAACACCAGCAAATAAAATCTACTAGTTATTAGTGAAGTTGTTTTCTACTAAAGTGTGTGCTATGCTTGAATCAGGATTGCCTTCATTTGGAGTACTTGGAGAAATTGTTCAAATTACTCTACATTGAAGTTCAGAATGAAAAATTATATAATCAGTGAACCACTTTTAGCATATATTGCCAGTGAATAATAAAAAATAAACAAGGATGCTTTAGCCAAATCCTGTAACAATATAATGTTGGAAGAGCATTAGTTGTTAATGGATTGTAGACTGCAAAAGTATGGAAAAAATTAGAAATACAAGTCCAGATAACTTGACTACAAGAACAAAGAATATATTTTTACAAGATATTTTGAAGACCAAAAGGCAACATATTAATTGAGCGAAAGAATCCTACACACATTACTATTAGGTAAATAATCTAAAAGGTTATTTCCACCACCAGAATATAGAACTGTCATACCATGGTTTCTGCAAACAAATGAAGACGGACAATGGAAGGTAAGACACATTACAATTGATTGTAATATAATATTTTTGAAAAGCAAATAATAAAACAGATGAGACTATAGCAAACGATGAGCATGAAGAAAGTTTGTCTTTAGTGATAAATTTAGTGGATTTAATAATGCTATTGAATCTGATGATTGTGTTGAAGAAAATGAAAGAAGATATCCAACAATATAAAAGCACTAAATATTTTCAAGAACAACAGTTCATGTATAACCAGTGGCATTATTTTCCTGATGCAGTTGATAAAGTTATGCAAAGGCCTGATAGAAAAAATGAATGACTCATTAAAAATGAAACATGAAGTTTTGTTGAAAAACCAAAAGATAAACCATTCATAGAAAGCAAATGGGGTTTTACTAAGATACAAGACCAGATGGTAAAAGAAACCAGTACAAGTCTCGACAAAAGCTAAAGCTGGAATAGATTATAATGAAACCTTTATAGGGAATTAATCTATATTCTTTATAGAGAATTAATTTTTTTACATAGAGAATTATATTTGCATATAGCAGGGGAATGGTGTCAGAAAATTCATCATAGATATTTAAAAAATGGATTTTTTAAATGCAAATCTGGGAGAAGTTTTTATGCATCGATAAAAGTACTTCATTAAAGAAAATAAATAAGGCAATTTGTGGGCTTAAACAAGCATATAGGATTATGGAATGAATGAATAATTAAAGAATTGAAGAATTCAAATTTTATAATGTAAAACAGAAATAATTCTGTTTACTACAATAAAATCATAATAGTAGAAATTTATTTAGATGGTAATATTCATATTCTTTGATAATAAAGAGGAAATGTAGAATTTAAAAGGGACATAAACAATAAGTACAAAGTGAAATAGCTAGGGGATACAAGTAAATGTTTGGACGTATGGATAAGAAGAAAAGGAAGACTGATTTGATACCACTTGATTCTCATCAGAATTTTTGAAGGTGAAGATGAAATATATAAAAAACCCTACCAAAAACTGATAGGTTTTTTTCTTATCTAGTCTATTAACTCCTCCTAATATTTGTCATTTTTCTGTAAGTAAATTAATTCAATATAACTATAAGTATGGAAAACCACAATGGAATGCAGCAAAATGGGTTATTAGATATTTCAAAGGGCCCAAGACTTCTGCCAAGTGAAAATGACAGTGATGAACCAGTGAATTGACTGGATTTGTTGATATAGATTGAGGTAGAAAACCAAATCACTGATAGTCGTATGCAGGTTATTTGTTCACATTGGTTGAAGGAGCTGTTTCTCCCGAATCTTGGAAACAGAGGAGTGTAGCATTATCCAGTGTTGAAGCTGGATATATGGCTTGAAGTGAGAGCAAAAAAAAAAGCTATTCATCTTAAGAAGTATTAAACAAATTGGTTAATTCAAAGGAATCAGTTGTCATTTAAAATGAAAGCCAAGGGGCTCAAAATTGACATCAACCCTGTTGATCATCACTGGTCTGAACATATTGATATTAGACAATGTTGTGTGATAGATACTGTAAGGAGAGAAAAATATCCTTTAAGTACTAGCTTACAGAATAAATGGTTGCAGATTATTTAACAAAAGAACTAAGTTTTAAAAAAAAAAATTGTATGGAAAATTCAAGACTGAAAAATTTTAATTAACAATTTTGTTTTATTTTTTATACAATTAAGGGAGAGAATTTGAAAAATGTAATGTGATTTTATAAAAATGTTATATCTTTTTGTATAGATATTGGCACTATTGATTGTCCTACTCACCATTTCCTTTATTCTATGTGTTGTTGCCTGTTATGATATTACCAATATAGTGTTATTATAAATGTGTTTTTAAATATTTTGAATTAAAAACCTTATCTTTAATACCATATTTATTAGATATAATATTATAGATGTTGTTCCAATAACATATTGTGATAGTAAACAAGAAATTAGAAATGTTCGATTATAGTTAATATGAAATATCTACTTTTCCTTTCATATAAATATTTCTCATTCAATACTTCTATCAAAATTTATTTATATAAAATATTATAGTATNATATGTATATTAAATAAACATATTAAATAAATTAATGTTAATATTAGATGCAAATATAAATAATAATTATAACTATTTTAATGTAGAGATAATAATTTCATGATTAATATTTATTATTCAAAAAATTTTGAATATTGTAAAATAATATTATTTTTCTTTAGTAACAAAATGCTGCTTAAACAGGCATTTGGTTAAATAATGTTTCAAACACGAATACTTATTTGAAATTTTAAGGTTTTTATAATGTTTTCACAAATTGAGACAGTATTTATTGAATGTTATCTGTGTGAGAGCTAAAAGTCTGCTGCACAGGAGCTCTGTGCTCTAGGCAGATTTCTTTGAATAAAGATAGACATGAGAATTAATGAGTAATCAAGTTTAAAGATAATTAATTGTAAGTTCAACAAAGAATTAATGATCCTATCAGTTGGAAAAGGAATGAAAGAAAAATATGTCAGTAAAATAGGCAATACTGTCCAGAAAAGGAAAGAAAGGGAGATCCTCTTTGAATATGGGTATATTCTTAATGGTCGTCTTTAATATGTACTTTGGATAAAAATATTGTACAACATAGTAGTTAGAAAAATATAAGTAGTTCTATAATTTTTTGTGACAGCACTAATAATAATAATATAAATACTAAATTCCATCTTTTTAAATTTACCTTCCCATTGTTTGATTTAAGGAATTATAGAATTTAAGAGACAGTTAACATATAGAAGCTGACCAATACCAATTTTTGTTTCTCAATTAAAAAAGAGAGACTGGGTAGGTTGGTTACAATTCTTAAATATCTTCTCCAATAAGTATTTTATTTGATTATTATTTTTTTTTTTTTTTGTAAATAAGTTCTTTAACATTAATTTAAAAAACATTCTACTCTGGTCTATATACTCTTTGTAAGCTTAATATTATTGGAGGTATAATAATGGTAACATCCACATGAGAATGGAGCTGGTTGAACTCCCTATGATGTGAGGGTTCCCTATACCTAGAAAAGGACTCGTGAGGTACCTAGCGAGTATAAGGTTTTTAATGGAATCAGGGAGGGGCTCAGCTGAATTTACAGCGTAGTGTGTGCAGGTGGGTTTAAGGTTTGCCTTCCAAAGACATAGCTGAATCATAAGAGTAAAGAACTGGACACCATTATCTTCTTTTCAGAGATTATTAAGGAAATTTTGAGGTCATCAGGGATTCTAAAGCAGATCCAATAATAAAGAAATATATGATTATTTCTAATGTTACATCAAACTACATCCGCATTGAGCATAGTTGGTTTATATTTAATTTGTTTTCTTTATTTTTAAAGATATTTAAGGTCAAACTAGGTTTAATANTATATATACTTAATAATTCATAAACTTGAGAAAAATGAAGATATAGAAGAGGAAATACAAATTGTATGTATAAGAATAAGTATATAGCCTGAAACAGTGCAAAATGGAGGAAATGAAAACTGTTTTGAGTATTATTGAAACCAAAATAAAGCTTCAATAAAATAAATTTGTCTAGGTTAATTAAATTAATAGTAAGTAATATTATACTTACATTTAACTGATAAAATACACAACCTCCAACTACACCAATTGTACTTAAATAGTACAGTACTATTCCTGGTGAGGAAAAGGCAATCATATCAGTAGTGTTTCTGCAAATAAATAACAAATTTTATAATCCATTTAGATGTAAATTAAGTACAATTAATAATTATAAAATAGTAAATAAATTAAATGAACTAAACATAATTAAAATTCAGTTAAAATTTCTGTAGTACAAAATCAGCTAAAAAAAACAACCAAAAAATTAACTTAAAAAATTTTGCAGGAAATCCAATAAGCGTGATAGGCAGATCTGTGGAAGATGGGCCAGACACAAATTACTTCATGTTTTTAAAATAAATATAATTATTATTCAGTTATAATAATTATCAGTTATTGTCATAAAGTTAATT
>KZ807304.1:340944-365168 GCA_000696205.2 Oncopeltus fasciatus | reverse complement strand
TATATATATATATTTAGTTGGTTAGTTAATTATTTATACATAACTATTTATTAAAGATGCCTTCATTTAAGGTAAAGTTTTTGAGCTATATGCAAGATCTGGACAGTTAGTAGATTTTTTTGCAGCTAAATGATGATAGATTCGGTTCTGAATTGGATATTTCTAAATTCAAAATTACGTAAAGTGAAAACAGTGAAGTAGACAAATGGAGACAGAAGAATTGGTCAGGATAATTTATTTTAATCAAAACACGATTTGCACAGTTCTAAACACATTTCAATCGTTGGCGCTAAGATAGCATGGCAATTTCAAATTAAAATATATTTAAAAATTTAGAATATTATATTTGTTCAAATAACATTAATTATTGTGTAAAGTTGGAACAAGAAAATTTTTGTCATTCTTTAAATTTTGAATACCTAAATCACAATTTGGTTGATAATCAAACGGTTTAATAAATCAAATAGATCATTATTTTCATATTCCTGTTACATTAGAATAGATAAATATCCCTTTGAGAATATAAGTGAATTTCAATGGATCATATAAGAATAGAAGTACTAGTAATAAAACAAACACATTGCAACACGAGAAAACCACTTATATTGTTTAGAGGCTAAATGGAAAAATCATTGATATTTTTGTTATTGTTTGTTTATAGAAAAACTATACATGTGTAAAATGTAATATTTTAAATGTTAATCTTCTATAATTAAAAGAAAAACACACATTAAGGAAAATGTTTATGGGTGCTGGCTGAGGCGAGATGAGATGTTCCCTTTGAGGGTCCAAAGCATGGCACTGGACTAGCCACGAATTGCGCCATGGGCACAACATCTGTTGTGAAATAGTAGCCTTTAAACTTCTTAGATGGTTTAAGTTGGGGTTTGGTCAAGGTAGATCCAAAAAAAATACAAATTTAAAAAAAAGTGTGTTTTTTTTAAAAAGATTATCTGCCAACGTTTTTGCTTACATTGTAAGCCATCAGGGCTGCCTATCATGAAGACGAGAGAGGACGGTCTGTCTCTAAGTTCACATTTCCATGACTGATATTTTTTTTTTGGATCTACCTTGACCGAACCCCAACTAAAATCATCTAAGAATAATATCTATGGTAAAAACTCTCCATTTGAACAAGTAGCCTTTAAAGTGTCATTGGTGTTTAGAATAGAGGAGTTTAAAAAAAAATAAATTTAATAATTTATCTATTTGTATTAAGCGATCCCAGTTCTCCCTCCTTATTTTCAAAAGTCCAGCCATCACAAGAATTTTTCTTCCCCCTCGTTCTTTGTGGAATGTAAGATCATTATACTTATTTACACTTATTGTAGTTGTCTTCTAAATCTGAAAATGTTCAGATTTTCCGTTGGGAATTAAGATATTCACATTTATACCACAAATTTCAAAATATGTCTCAGATCTTCATGGATCTTAAATTGGAGAAGCCAAAAATATAGTCTGTTCAAAATTATATATACGTTTGATCTAAAAAAAAATATATAAGAGGAAAAATTGGTTTACTGTCACACACAAACACGCCAGCTCACATACAATCATGGCAATAATAGAACACTTAGCCTATATTTCTTGTTTTATAAAGTGACGGTTAACTGGTCGCCTCAAGCTCTTCCTCTCAAATACAGATAGAATAATTTGGAACCCCTGTGTATATTCTATATGGCATGCTTGAACCAGACCGTTTTAATCTGAAGATGAATAGCAAGTAACGTGATAAATTGTAACTTCTCCCTTAGTCTGTTTTGTTAGGTCCTGTAGCCTCTTATTTACAGGCAATCATATGTCAAATCCTTAAGTAATCATTGTATTTTCTAGCAGCATATTGAGAGATATGCATATGCTCAATAAAAGTGGATATTTGACGAGAAATATGCTCCATCTTCATCCATTTAAAATGGATGTGGCTCATAGTTCATATTATTTCTTAATTACATTTTACACCAGTTATGTTTTATTAACATTTTATAATTCTGACTTCACCTCCCATTTCCAGTAAGGAATAAAGGCAGTGATGAGGAAAAAGAAGCTCAAATATCTTATTACCTTCATTTATGTGCTTTTTTTCATTCAAGTAATACAAAAGTCCTGAATGATTTCCAGAGATTTTTATTTTATAAATACAACATTACTTACTTCATTACAGCTTGATGCAGTTTTATCCACGTCAAAAAATTTCTATCAGCATCTGAGATAGAAGTACTATTTAGGTCTTCTGTAATTGCACAGAGAGAGACCGATAAATATTTGAAGTATGCCGCTTGGATCCTGAATAAGCCCACCATTATGAATTCATTCGCAAGTTTCATGAGCGCTGGATATATGAGGCTGAAAAACTATAATAATATTTAAATTAGGGAAGATCTTTACAATTCTAAATAGGATTGGCTTTTTAACATATTTTACTTGCTAATATTCAATATTTACTGTTGGTTTCATCCCTGTTATCATATATTTAAAGTTCCTTAGAAAACCTCAGCAAATGAACTAATGAACTGAAATTTCCTCCATTAAAAAAATAAAATTATTTTCACAAGAAATTTTCGTATTGAACAGACTTGGGAAATTTTTTTCCCCAATTTTTATTTAAATATCGTTTTTTTAAAAAAGAATGGTAAACTAGCAGGTGAACTATTAATTTTGAAAATTTCGAAGCTTTGATTGATTATATTTGATTCAATATTTATTTAGATTTATTTGAAATAATAATTTAACTTACTGTTTAACTTATGCTGAAGATACAAATATAAAATTCATTAAGAAGAACTGCTTATTTTTTCAATTTAAAATAAATCCCCTGATGTTCTACGAAAAGAAATTTTGGTCAGACGTTATGCTGTTATATTACTTCATTCATATGCCACCGGACCAACTTTACAATCACCTAAGTACTTTTTAAAGGCCACGAAAATTATCAAAATTAAACATGTTTTCTTTTGGATTTGGTTTAAACTAAAGTGAGTGAATAGGAGCTAATTTAAAATAATATGTATGTATCAAACTAAAGTAATTCAACCACAATATGCACGCAAACGCAAAATACAACAAACATGAGAACAAAATTAGACTGAGTTGAAAAAAAAAAAACTGTGGAAATTAGATTTTTTTGGATGAATTAATATTTGAAGGAAACATTACAGTTAAACTAATTTAGAAAACATTAATTTATTTATAATTAGACTAATCCATCTCTGCGTAGAATTTAACTTAATTGGGGAGTGTGCTTCGATATCTTTTTTTAAAGAATAACATATTTAAATGATAGTGATAAATTAGTTAGTAGTATTCATTTATTTTTACATATGTATATCTCAACAAGTGTCCTTAAGGATAATCTGCATATGTTACATATAATAAATTAAGAGGGCGTTTGAGGACATAAAAGGGAGAGCGCTCTGAGCGTTGCCAGTATTGCATCTTTAGTTTTCCATAGTGCCCCAAACTGCGTCTCCTCAGTCTTCCAGAAGGGTTGTCAGGAAGGTTAGGGGTGTACACATTGTGTATAGAGGGTGCATGTGGAGCTTACCGTGTTAAAGGTTACGCATGAGTATTGTTGGTGTATTGAAGTCTATGTGAAGTGTTAGTTTGGAAGTGTATTTAGGAGACTGAATGAGAGGCCGTAATATTCTGAATTCTTGGATTTGTGAGACTAAGATCTGTTCAGCTGTATTGCTAATCATATTTAGATATTGATTTTATTGAATATCTCTATATGTTAATTTCTTTTTCACGAAAATGGATAAGGTTGAATTGAGAGAGTCAAGTGTTATAGCTGTTACGACCCAGCCTGAGATGTTCCCTTGTTTGTTTCGTTTGCGTTGATTCCATGTCTGTCTCCTGTCAAATGTCATCTGTAAATAATTGAGAAGTGAATGTTTGTGGAATTCGGCTGTTATTATGAACTGTTGGGATATTTTTCGTCTCAATGTGCATGTTAGCCATTAAGATTTTGTGTAATTTATTTTTCAGAGATTACGCCATTCATGAATTGATTTTAGACATTTCTGTCGAATGTGTGTAGCGTAAATACAGTTTTTTTGTTTGTCTAAAGGAGCTGTATCGTTAGAAAATTAGCCTTTAAGTGTATCTGGGGGAGGTAAATAATCTAAAGGGTTATTGTTGCTACCAATGAATATAGAACTATCATACCTTTTGTAATCCGTCTTCATTGGTTTCTGCATAAGTTTTTTGTCCATAGTATCGTACTTTTTTGTCAGTTCTGTTTTTATAATGTCCTTTATGTAGTGTAAGTATGTAGGCAGGATGTATCGTAGGTTTAGTTGTGTCAGTTTGTTTCCTGTCTCTAGTTGGAGTTTGTAAATTTCGTTGTTTAATCTGTTCTTTTTAATGTATAGTGAACGTATTTCTGTTTTAATCCATAGTTTTTGTGCTTTTATTTTTGTGTGTTGAGCTGCGAATGATTTTGTGTTTATGTTTATTGTGGCGTATCTAGGTATTATGTTGTGTGTCTGACATTGTTTGTTGAATTTGATGTTGGCTATTGTCTTGTGTAGCTGTCTAGTCTTGTTAAGCATGCGTGTTAGTAATACCTTCGCTTGACTAGCTATGTCAGGTAAATAATCTAAAGGTTTATTGTAACTACCAATGAATATAGAACTATCATACCTTTTGTAATCCGTCTTCATTGGTTTCTTCGCAGAAACCGATGAAGACGGATTACAAAAGGTATGATAGTTTCTGGGTGAGTTTGGATGTCGTGGGCGTACATAATGTATAAGAGTAACTCAATATATAACCTTGAGGCAAACCAGCGATTGGGGTTCCTGTTGTACACATTGATAGGTTGAATACCTATTTTAATCATTAAGTACCTATATATTTATATATATACATAATTTGTTCCACTGGCTTTATATTAAGTCGGATCTTATGTACCTAGGACACTTTGCTGTCTTATGTTATACTTTTGTACTCTCGACCAGATCTGAGATGCGTATATGTATATATAAAGTGAAGGTAACAAATTGAATATCATCAACCTACATAGCTACGTAATTAAATTAACATAAATAAAGGAAATCCAATAAACATATTTTAAAATGTATTTTTCAGAAATGCATAGTTGATTCGTTATTAATTTGGCAAAATAAATAGGAATAGTTAAATAGTACATAATAAAACCTGTGTTGTTTTTCGTTTTTGGTATCCTTGAGTAGTGTAAAGCCACTTAGAAACCTCTCCATGAATTATAGATGATCGGATTTACGGAGACACAGTTCGCCGCCCATAAGAAGACGTATCAGCGATACTCTCAATCGCCAACTACTGTCCTATCAGCTGTAGTGGAGGGCTTCATTCCTACTCCTGAGGCTTCCGCGCTTCGCTTCCTCTCTCTCTTTCTCTCTCCAATTCTCTTCCGCTATTACGTAATGATCTGTCAGTCGTTTTCAGTACATGTCACATGTCGCACGTTACATCGGCTGTCTTCGAAAAAGTCGTCTTCTGAAGGTGCCATTGTTGGTTCCTGGTCAAGTAGAAACCATTCATTATGTCCCTCACAGAAAACAATCTCTTCAATCAAGTTGTTATTCCTCCACCCCTNTCCCCATTTCAATAACGGTTTTTTTTTTTTATTTACACTTTGGTAGATAATGTAATATAAATGTTAAGTAAGCAATGTCTTACCTAATTAATTCATAATAGAATATTATTAGCTTCTAGCTAGTGTATCTGACCAATGAATGCTGCATATATTGAAGTTAGCAAGAATAGTAAAACTTATGTTGAATTAGATGATAATTTGTTGGGTTTGGTCAAGATTGATCCATAAAAATACAATTTAAAAAAAAAAGTTTTTATTATCTGCTGACATTACGGTTTGGTTTACATTGTAAGCCATCTACAGAGCTGTTCAAATACAATGTCATAAAACAAAATAACAAAAAAAAAAACTATATGATTTACATTTTACAAACCAAATTCCCGATTTCTCGTAGAATCGACAATCACAAAAAAGACATTAACAGAAAATAAATAATAACTCCCCTCACGTCATTGACACATTTGACTTTGACAACATTACCATTCATTCCACTGAACCCTTTAATCCAGTTAGCTGACATAGTACAAATTTCTTCCACATATTCAAACATTCTGAATATTCTGAAAAACCATTAGCCCTCCTTCAAAATAAACCTTTCGAACTTATCTCCTAGTTCCTTGGGCTACTTATGTCCTACCATTTTCCCAGTATTGTCCCCTTTGATGGACTAAGATTCCTCACACACGTCGTCCCTCTTAAGTTTTCCTAAAATCCAAATATTACCTCTCAGTCATGAACATTTGATCGAGGTGAACCACACGTCCCCTCTATCCTTCATGATTGGTAGATGCAGTGAATTTTCTACTCATTGTTTCCCCACAGCATTTGTCATCCCATTACTTTTAGTTACATCAATTTTATAATAAAAATGTAAATCTTGTTGTTTTTTTAAAAATCTTATGACATTGTATTTCAACAGCCTTGAAGTGGCTTACATTGGAAGTCGAAACTTCGGCAAATAATAAAAAATAAAGATAAAATTCCCTGTTCCACACCGTATTGCCAAGGTTCTTACATTGGACAAACAAAAAACCGGATTTCCCGCAGAATTAATAACCATAAAAATGACATCAAGAATAAACTAATAAAAACTGCCCTCACTAAACATGTTTTTCATGAAGCACACACATTTGACTTCGACAACTTAACCATTCTTTCCACTGAACCCTACCAACACAAACGTCTTTTGTCTGAAACCGTTCACATCAACTTACAACACTATCCAGTTAACGACAGAACAGACATAGAACAAATTTCCTCAACTTATTCTAACATTTTTAACATTTTATAAACCAACAACCCTCCGTCTCAATAAACCTGTCAAAACATTTTTCTCAGTTTCAAAGTCACTTATTCCCAATAATACCCTTCCCTTTTTTTCCTTTGTCCTTTTATTGCCCTCTCTTGTAACAGACCGCGTTCCATTTACACCTTCCGCCTGCCTTGTACCTGCTACCCCCACTCCCCTTTCTATTTCATAACTCAAAACAAATTCATAATGTTCAGTCATGGAAATGTGAACTTAGGGACAGGACGTCCTCTCTCATCTTCATGATAGGTAGGTGTGGCAAATTACTGCTTTAATGATATTTCAATTTTTTTCTTGTCAATAAGTTGTTTGTTTGCATGTTTTTTTTTTTCAAATTGGTTCTTTTTCAATATTGTTTTCATAAACTTTTAATTGTCTTACACATTTTTCTACTTTCATACTCTTGATATCACATTATATTATAATTCTCTATTATACTAATTTCAAATATTACTGTATTCTCATGACATTGTATTTCTACAGCCCTGAAGATGGCTTACAATGTAAGCCGAAACGTTGGCAGATAACCCTTCATTAAAAAAATAGATTTTTTTAATTTATGTTTTTTTGGATCTACCTCGACCGAACCCCAACTAAAATCATCTTAGAATAAAAAATAAAGGTTTTTTAAATCGTTTTTTTTAGATCAACTTTGACGTAACTTTTCTTCGTTCAGGAGAATAGTTCATTCTGTAAAATATTGCAGTGAATTACGCAATTTATTAAGGGTAATATTTAATAATGTGAATCTACTCCTTCTTTGGGAGCTCCTTCTTTTTAAAAATAAACTGAATAAATTTGGTACTTTGGATTCCTTTTAAAAATTGTTCTACGGATCCTTATTGCAGAAATTGGATTGAATGATATCGATATCACAGGTAAAATTAGTAATACATGGATAATACATCTTCAAAAAAATATATAAATTAAATTTCAAAAGAAAGTAACTAAATGCTTGGAGTATGTAGATTTGGAAAGCACAAGGATTGTAAAAAGGAATGCCCACAAAACTGGCTGTTTTTATTTATAAATTAGCAAACTGTGCTTTTATCGCATTATATACCTTATCATATATTATTTTAAATTAGCTCTAACATATAAGTTATATTATTTTTGAAAAATATTTTAATTGTCAATGTAGTCTGCAATCTGAAATAAAATACTAATTAGTTATTTTTTAATCGATAAAAAACACATTATAATATTATTGTTAAGTAGTTAACATCAACTATTTATACTTTTCATTGTATCAGTATTTATAGGATGTATCTCATAAAATTACATGAAATAAAATATCACCTGAGCTGATTCGTTGTGACCAATGGCGTATAGGACACATATCTGTTTCCAGATGAGGAAGAGCCCAACAAATATTTGGTAACAAGTAAAAATTGCAGTCTTGAAGAGAGATGCTTTTTCTTCTTTCCATGGCATCGGTAGGCCTGAACGTCTCCCCATTTCAATAACGGTCCTGTTTCAGGGAAATAGAACATATTGTAATTTTGTTTATTATTTATTGGAAGCAGAATAATCTAAATTTATCACTTGTTTTCTGATAAAGAATATACATTATGATTAGTAAAGTATAAAATAGGGGCGCCAGGCTAGCTCAGGGGATCCGTACGGGTCTCGCAATCCTGACGCCGCGGGTTCAAATCCCGCCCAGGTCAATCTTTAATTTATAAATAGAAGCTTGTCCTGAGCCATGGGTGTTTAAAATGGGGTGGCAACCTATAGATAGCCCCTCCCTCCAATGACCATAAGTGGTTGCAAGGGAGGCTGACACACACACAAAAAAAAAGTATAAAATAAATAAAACTTTTAGTTTTACGTAACTAGTTGCATTCTGTGTAAAAACATTTGTTTGCCGTATTGTACGTCTAACTATTGGTGCAAAAACGATTCCTAGAATATACTTTCATTGTGTGTATAAAATGAAATCAAATGATCTTATGAAAATAAAACTTAGAAGATATCTTGTACCGATATATAGGAAACTAAATATATTTAAAAAAAAAAAAANNAAAAAAAAAAAAAAAAAAAAAAAAAAAAAAAAAAAAAAAAAAAAAAAAAAAAAAAAAAAAGTACCTGTAGGAGGCATAGAATCGTAGAGAGGACATCTTGTAGAGGAGTGTCTGTGAGAGCCAATGATTTCCTAGTCAATGATTCTCGTCTGAGCTCTCAGTGATAAACAATTCTTCAGCAAGGTGTCCTGTTCCCACGCTCCCTTCGATAATCGTGATAACAAGATCATCCTAATTAATAGTTGAAGTAATTACGATGATTCCTTCCTAATTTCTTCTCAATTATGCACGGAGTTGCCCAATTACGTTCCCATTAATAATGTTTGCCTGGCGGAGAAGGAGTAAGCACCGACCATTAACCCTTCAATTATTACCTTTAGCTTTCTGAATTAATCTGAACTAACTCAGCATTTATCTTCAGGAAATATACGTTTAGTCATCTGAATCTCATAACTTGTTTCATTTTAAAGAGGATACATTTAAAGAGTCTATAATAAATTAATATTGATAATTTTGTGTAGGAAACAACAAATTTAGCCCCAAGGGACACGTTTTATTGTTTGTCTATCATATCTTCCTTTTACAATAAATGAAAACAGAAAAAAATGATATTTTTCAATTAAAAAAGTTATATTTTGTTATTCCAAAATGTTGATATAGGCACAAATCTCATTATATTTATTTATTTAAAGGTAAATGTAAATAGTATCATTGTTGTAAGATAAATAAACAATTCTATGAGTATCTGTAATTTCCTTTGCACTATTATTTTATATTAATTTTGTCTTCTTAAAAACAAACAAAAAAAAAATTTTGTCTATTTTATTAATCAGTATAACCAGATTCAGAAACATATTACAAAACCGGAATCTAAACCGTTTTAACAAGTATGTTTTATTTCTAGTTATTCCATAAAAAATCCCATAATAATATATAACTAATGAATTTATATACTGTGGCATATTTACCTGTGGGTTTCCTCTGACACCCACACTCTTCAACCTTTCTCCCGCCATGCTACTTTGAGTTCTTCATGTACCACGGTCTGTTGAACTTGTAATCAACATCTTTCGATTTTGGAGGAGAAATCATTTATTTTAGAGAAAGTTCACAAAACTTGAGAACAATAATAAAATAACACTTGATTTTATTTTTAAAATTATAATGATTGAGAAGAATTGAGAAGACCAATGTTAACTGCTTCATTTGGATTTAATTTTAAGAACTATTGAAGATAAGGCAGAAAAAACAATACGTTTTAAATAAAAATGAGATATTTTTACTTTTTTAAGCGAATCGCCATGTCTGGTAGCCGAATAAGAATTTCATTTCTCCCAATAATTCCGATTCCATACCTCAGGCCTATGTCAACCAGTAGACCACTATCTTCCCTACTGGCTATCAATAAATGATTTCGTTTTTCTAGCGGTTTCTTCCTACAATCATCACGGCTGACCAATTCCATCCATCACTGTTCCAGAATTTCCACATGGTGGATTGTAACTAGCCTGGACTTACGTTCTCTGGGTGTAAATACGCGGCTCATTATTTAGGCTTCTGGCAAGAAAGTCAAAATTGCCTTAGCTACAACCTTAAACACTTGTCGACCTGTTTTTCATTTTCCATGGAAGTAAACTAATTTCATTTTACAAGATGCATCATGCAAGTGGCTTTTCTAATGAGCTTCACCTTTCTTCTGACACCAACTACAGTAGATACATTCCTATCCTACATCCAGTGCCTTGGCACTTGAAGACATCAATCAATTTATGTCTTTTATGGTATATCCTCTTTCAACTGTTAACTTTCACCTGATTTGACCAGTCTACATTCTTTTTTAGGAAATATAATTTTAGGCAGTATGCGTTTGTTAAAAACTATATTTCCTTCCGGCACACCAAAAACACCTAGTAATTCACGAAGCTTAGATGGGGAGGGGGAGACAGTTCTTCACGAATGATATCTACTCAAAATGGTCCACATCTTCAAAAGCTCCCTTTAAAATATCTGACAAAGGGTAGAAGACATTCAAAAACCCTTTTTTAATTCCAATAATAAATGTCTCTGATCAACGTTGTTGAAGTCATTCAACATTTCTTTTTATTTTAATCCTGAAATTATCAAACTTAATTATTTTTTTTTTTAATGAAAAATTAAATATTATTTTAATTTCATACATTTTAGTTCCTTAAATCATTTTTTTATTAATGATTATAATTGTAAATAATAAGTTTTGAGTTTTATTTTGATTTATGATATTTTGATTTCTTATTGAACTATAATTTTACGAATATAAACAAGGAGAGAGAGAGAGGTAGGTCACACGGGGAAAAGAAGGAATTCGTTGTTGTATATACCATTAGTTAAGCCTATAAATACTCTTAAGCCTATCAGTTAAGCTTTGTCTCTCGACCTGATAGCACAGTGAGTTAAGTCTTGTCCCTTGACGTGATAGCACCGTACTGTTCTAGTGATTCCTGCTATTTCCCTATAGGAGACATTTCAAGTTGATTGAATATTTTATTTTCCTGAAATAGCGACATTTGATTATTTAATTTTTTGAATCGTTGATTATTATCATTACGGAAGAGTGCTAATCAATACCACGCTAGTAATCCAACAATTAGCGCACTGTCAACATCTCACCGAAGCCGTACTTAGGCCGACGCTGCCTGCACACCTGTCTTTGACTGCCGGCCGGCCTCATCGGTTCAACCAGACGACGACGTTTTCTTCCTCACCCGGATTCGACGCAGTTTGTGATTTTCAACAATCTTATATTACGTGGGCTCACAATCAGGTCAGACCTATTACTATTTATTCCTTCTCTCTCTCCTTCGTACAAAAACGAATTTTCTAAATAGTTGCAGTCAAATTAAAAATTAGGATTTTATACAATTTTTACAAAATACTTATGTTTATTTCTAATTAAGTTCACTTTTTGACAAGTAAACATTTACATGTTTTGAATTAGAACTTTTGTTTATTTTGATATTTTCGAATAAGACATAAAACTGTCGTTTGGATTAATTTTATTATTCTTTTGTAATTCCCTTGAAATCGATATTTCGCTATTTGTTAAACTAATGCTAATAAACCATTTTCATTGTAAACCTATAAATTGTCTTCTTATTTCATGAAAAATCAACATTTTTCTTGCTTCCTTTTTTTATTAACAATTTGCAAATAATTTATAAACATTTGCTTTATGTTATGACAATATTATTGTGGTGCTAATGCAGAAGTCACAATCAATATTGGCAAATTCATTATTGCATACACTACTGCAAACAGGTCCGGCATTTAGTGTATGAGGATTTCTACCCCTGTTTCAGCCTCCGCACGCACCAAACATAAAAAATCTTAAACTTATTATTGGAATAGATATTCTCAATTGTATCTATTAAGTAGCGTCTACCCTCATATCCACTTCATCATTTCCTTTGTCATGGAATGATATCATAGATGTATTTGAGGTAGATAAAGGTCATATGAAACTTGTGATTCATAGCGTTATGCTGTTGTTATGAGCTGCCCATGTACGACCAAATTAAAAATGAAGGACCTTCCTGGTGTGAAACCAACCTGCTTGGAGTATCCAACTTCAACATGGAGTATCAAATGCTACATTTACCTTGAAACGCAGTATACATCATACATTTAAGCCTTAATGCAGTATATATTAATTCTTCCAATCCCCTTTCCTAAACATAACTACCAATTTTCAAAACTCCTGGCATTTCACCTCTGACCCAGATTACTTGGCAATTAATGGCTCCTGTCATGTCTGCCACTTTACAGGATTTCGTTCATTTTAGCCTTTGTCACCGCCTCCTGTACATCTCCCATCTCCAAGATCACAGGTGCTGTTTAGACTCCACTATATTTTCCACCAGAAGACCCTCGAAATGCATATTTCAACAGGAATCCTATATCGGTGAGTGATTATTTCCCGTCCTAAAGTCTTCAGTCCAAAGTATCTAGCTCCCCACTTTCTTTTAAATTTAAAAAACCAACAATGCTTTGACAGCACTGCTGTCACGAATCATTCTTCTTCTAGCCGAGCACATATCTTTAGGTTATTCAAAGACATTGAGGTTATTCAAATTACTGTATCCAACGCTATCTGTCCTGCAACATGAAGAGAAGTACTTGTACTATTTTCTCTTCAAGCACTACCCTAAAAACATTCCTAATGATCTCATTCACAAAGAAGTGAAGCTTGTACTTAAGTAAGATAACTTTCCTCTTGTTAGGGCTGACTAGCTACCTCGCTATTATTACATTCCTCTAAGAATCATTAGTAATTTCATGTCTTTGATAATTTTAATTTATGAATTTTTTCATTCATATATGCAAACACACACACGCGCGTGCGTGTGTGCGTGCGTGCGTGTGTGTGTGTGTGTGTGTGTGTGTGTGTGTGTGTGTTTGCATATATGAATGAAAAAATTCATAAATTAAAATTATGAATGTAAGTATGTAAGTATACATATATTTCTTCATACATTAGCCCAGATTGACTACTTTCTGTTCCCAGATCTCAAAAAGGACCTCAGGGGAAGGCGATTTGAGGATGAATATCAACTCAAAGAGGCTATTGATGATCATTTGGTTCGAAAAAAGAAAATTATTAATTGGAGAGTATAGAAAAAATTAAATAGAGGTAAGAAATGTTTTTGAAATAAGGGGAATTATATTGAAAAATAATATATGTTTTGTAAATAATAATTTAGTTGTGGTTTATTAACCCAAAATAGTGTTTATGAATTATCCAAAATACTTCTTCTTTTGGAGAAACAACTTTTCCATTTGAGGTAGATTTTTTTTTTTTTTTTCAATAAATCAGTCGATTCGTTTACAAAATATCTTTTTATAGTTATTTACATAATGAACAAGGTAATGGAATTTGTCAAAAGTGTTTTACCTCATTTTGTTATTGTCTCTTTTAGGAATAGAAAAAATAATTTATTTTTTCCAGGATTGAGTGATTCTACCTGTTATAAAAATTCTATTGAATATTTTTAATAAAAATATTTTATTACCAAAGCTTAAATATCTGATCATTCTTGCAAAAATGTTATCTCGATCAGGAGAGTTACCCTTCCATGAGTTTATGCAAAGAATAACTTTTGCATGGTAATTGTTCATTAAAATGTGAAAAAAAAGACAACTGTTCAACAAAAATTATTGCTACACTTATAGTATTGGTCACAATACCTTGGTCATTTAGTTGGTAGGGATTTATTACAGTTAATTTATAGCCCATGATCCGCCAAACAATGCCTCATATACTGATTCTTTGAGCAATCTGTTGCAGTTAATATGCCAATAAACTTTCTCCACGAAGGTTTTTTCTTATTTATAAATAAAATTAGCATATTTTCTGGCTTTAATTTATTCGTTTATATGATATGAAGATTTATTGGATTTTACTTTTTCTAGAAGTTTCTTTCTTTGAAAACTTTTACTATGAAGCGACCACCTTAGAGTTAAATAAAGTGTGATATTAGGTACATATTTCGTTTTTGGAATGCATTAATTTAAAAATTATTTGCTCAGTAATATATTTAACAGCATCGTCTATGATATTTGTTAAATGAATATTTGTGAAAATATGGAAATACCATCAGTAAACCAATCAGCATGTTTGAATTTTCAGTATATGAGTTTAATGATTACTTTCATGTGTGTGGCCTAAACATGTGTGGTCTAAATCTTTCCACATTAACTTCTGAGTGATATTACTGGAAACAAGTCAGACACAATAGCTCTGAGTCTGATTGGGAACAAAAATGCTTCGCTGATAAGTTATTTTGTACAACTAGATTATTTCTGCCTAAAAATTTGTTCCTTTACCGCTCCAGCTGTTAGTGTTCGCGTTGAAATCACCTACAAAATAAATGTTGGTGGCAGTTGATTGTAAAATCTGCACAAATTGTCGCCTGTAAGCGTCGTGGTAAGTATATGTATATGCAGCGTATGGATGCAGAAAAAGACATATACACTCTGACAGCTATCGCTTGGAGATTAAGTAAGTGAGTACGCAAGCTATTTCTTTTTCTACCATGATAGTTCCTTCTCGAGATGTTATTTGGCCACCTACGAAGTTCTTCCGAAAAATATTTAAAGTGTTAAACTTAATCTTGTTTATTAGATTGTATCCTTTATGAATACTATACTTCTAGTGTGAGGAATGACTTTATCATATTCATATTTGTAAAAAATGTTCCATTAATACATTACTGTGGTATTACAATTATATGAATAAATAAATATTAAAAAACATATCCTTTATTTAATTTCATTATTTTATTGATATCATACAGATATGGACACATATTTTTAAAACTTATTTATATATTTTTAAAGATGTTGAGGAAAAAAAATAAGTAGAATATTCACACCTACCTATTATGAAGGCGAGAGGGGACATTGTATCACCTGGATGCTGAGAGGTAAGGTTTGGAAATTAGGAAAACTGAAGATGGACACATGAAAGGAGGGGGGGGAGGAGGTATGATGCGGTAAGTACAAAGACCTGCGTCAAAGAAGACAATACCAGAAAAATAGGTAATATTTAGGATAAGTAGCCTAAGGAACTAGGAGATAAGTTAGACAGGTTTATTTTGAAGGAGGGCAAATGGTTTTTCAGAATGTTGAAAATGTTTAAATAAGTTGAAGGAATTTGTTCTATGTTGTATTGTGTTGTAAGTTAATATGAACGGTTTCAGATAAAAGGCGTTTGTGTTCATAGGGTTCAGTGGAAAGAATGGTTATGTTATCTAAGTCCAATGTGTGCTCTTCATGAAAAACACCTTTNTGTTTGTGTGAGAATTACTAACCTGATAACTGCTTGATGTAGATTTATCCAGATTAAAAATTTTTCTTTGGAGTTCGAGGGCGAATCGCTATTTAGTTCATCAATAATTTTATAAAGAGCTGCTGACAGAAATTTAAAATAGGAAGAGTGAACTTTAAATAAGCCAATCATAATAAATTCATTCCCAAGTTTGAGTAGCGCGGGGTACGCAAGACTCATAAACTAGAAAATACAGTTAAAATAGTTCAACTTTATTTATTTATGCTTACCTAAAACATAATGAATATAAAAATAAAAGAGCATTATTAATTACAAATTATGGCATACACATATTTATATAAAAATAATATTTAAATAATCTTAATAAGTCTAAAGAATATTTTATTGTACTGGCTTTCTATACAATTATGAAGATTTTATCATAAATAAATATATGAATATTCCTATTCAGCATAGATAATTTTTAAGGCGTCCTTGCTGCATTTATTTAGAGGTCATTTATCTCCATAATTTTGCTGAATCCCATGTACGCAGATATTGTGTTCGACATGAACTGTAAAAAAAATTAGATAAATAATAATAAACAATTAAATCACATAATTTTCTTAAGCAGATTGTTAACGAAAGAAAATATAATTTTATTTTCTTCAAGATTATCCATCTATTAAAATCATTATTTACTATTTAACATATAAAATTCAGTATTATTAATGTTAAGTATTAGGACTTTATTCAGGCAAATTGACGAATATTTTTGGCTCTGTCAAGTTACATATTTGTCTGTCCTAATATTCTTAAGGGGGAAAAAAATGGTTTATACAGTTTTTGTAAACTGTTACTGAAGAGTGTTCATATCTTATATTACATTAGAGAAATTCATCAGCTTATGGGGTATAATATTTTCTCTAAAGAAAATACACTATTCACATTGGTAAAATGGTTCGGCTTTCTTGAAATCACCTACATAATTTATGCTCAAATGGTATAATTTTTTATCATTCATGGTACAATTTTTCCTTAAAATTGAATGAATCTTATTTGTGGGAAGAAAAACATTCATGTATTATTAAGTGAAAATGAAAATGGAATTTTGTTAGTAAATCAAATTATAATGAAAATTATTATCAAATTGTTAATTTGAATCGAACAGGGAGCTAGAAAAAAAATCTCTACCTTAACCGGGGAGGTAGACAATATTTGTATATGATTGTACATGGCAATATTTATATATGATTTTGATCATATATAAATATTGTCAGCTATAGTTCATTATTATTACCGTTTATAGAACTGCTCTATAAGCCCCTAACCTGTGCCATAATTCAATATAGTTATATTGCTATTTTTAAAATTATTATAAGTTTGTGACTTATTTAGAAATCACCAAAGAGGAATAATGCAGGATTTCTCTATAAGTATGAGGTACCCATAATTACATTTGTGGTTATATGACAGAAATATTAAATTTGAAGTGTGTTTTGATTTTGAATTTCAGATCAATTATAAGAGGATTTCTAAATATTAATTTAGTTGTGGTTTATTATCCCATGTAAATTTTAAACAATTAATGATAGGGAATAGAATAAAAAATCTATCTGTCCCAGCCAAGACTCGAACATGGATCTCCTGCTATCCGGGCCGGTATGCTTCCATTGCACCACCAGAACGAGCTAGATAACTTATTAAATTCCCAACACACTAGCGAGAGTCTAACCCACAAGAAAGACGAATACATCATCTTATGCTCGAAGGAGCTGACATTGTGTAGCTATTTATCGACTCCTCATTATTATTATAAAAGCGATTTCTTTCAATAAAAAGTAACTACTGTATATAATTAATTTTCCAATAAGATTAGAAGTTAGTGAGGTCAAATTGTTTTGATTTGCTTATTTCTAGCAGAAAAAAATATAACAAAATTTATTTATAATAACTTGAAATTGATTATTCATACTAAGACCCTTTATTTTATTTATTCTAAATAAAATTCCGTACGAATAAAATATTATTTTAAGTATTAAGTAAATTTGACTTGCTAGTAGAATGCTTACCTTTACGAATGCTTCCCTGTTCATCATAAATGCTGGTGCTCCATATGCCTCAATTGAAATGGCTCTGTTTGCCATGAGAATGGCGGTTTGTACAGCCATTCTACTTTGATAATCCATTACATACCAAGGCATCGCATAAACCACGTTAGCTATATTCTCTGCCTGTAATAATTTTAAAAATATAAATATATAACTACTTGCCACTGAGGGTATTTGTGCATATTAGCTGATGAATGAGAGAAACTTTTACTATTTCAATTATTTTAATTTTGTTCCTTGACTCCCTGATTCTAGATTAAGATAAGTAATATTATTATACTTATTTTAGTTAAATAAGATTATTACACTTGTGTCAGATAAGTAAGATTGGAGTTTTTGGTAGTATAGTAAGTACATCCTTCCTATGTGTTCAATAAAATGGAACACACTGGCTGATGCGGGTTTAAGATTTACCTCATTCCGAACACTAACCTTGTAGAAAGTTCTTTCCACAGGTCCCCTAATTTGCCATCCAACCCGTATTCCGAATACTCCTTGGTACTTCAAGAGAATGAGACCAAGAAAGTTACTACCCTCAGCTTATTTACACTAACAAAAGGGTGTGAATGACAATTTACCTCCTCATTTTCTTGAATTAACACCCTTGCTCTTTGGCCCGGAGAAGTCGGATGCTGGGGTATCTATTGTATTGTAATCTGGCCACCTCTGTGGGGACAAGTTACTGATCAGCATAGATGAAAAATAAATACTATGTTCTCGTCAAAGAAACATTTATTTTAAATATTGTGTAGAATGTAACTAATATAAGTAGCAATTTCTTGTAATAAAATTACTTAAATTTTATATTAATCAAAGTAATATCAAGAGTTATCTTAAACTGAAAAGCCTATACAACTTTATTTAAAAATGACCTAATAACTTTCAAAATTTTCAGTAAAAAAATGTACAAAAAATATCTACGAATTTCAGCATCAGATATTAAAAACTTTAGTATATATATATGTATACTCCTTTTATTACCTCTGTAATAACTTCATCAGCCATATGACATTGTATATATAGCTGTATAACTGTTATAAACATATAAAGTCCCAAGAGTACAGAGAGAAATGCATCATTTGTCTGAAAATAAATTATAAATTAAATTATGTTATAGAGGTATGGTGTAATTGGATAGGTGTGCTTGCGAAACTACAAACAAACACAGAAACACATATAAAGTTTTTCAAAGTTATCTATTGAACACTCTTGGTTTTTTGTTTTTTTATAAACGAGATCAATAATCACAATCATAAATGTGTACAAAAATATACAAGGAGTAAACATGGTCATTATGAAATTTGTCAATCGAGCCTCGAACTTGAGCCAATCAGGTTCAAATCCGATTGAGCCGACGCAAACAATATGATATTTTACATTTTTATCTATGACTTTCATCTTGTTGGAAAACTTAAGTTTACCTCCTCCCCTCACGTTTTCGGAATACATTTTAAAAGAAGGAAATTATATCGCTTACATATAAATACATTAGAGGAGGTGATGAAGCAAAACGTATGCGTCTGAAGTTATAGATCCTCGTAAAATCCTTGTAGTCTGTTTCTCGATAGAACTAAATGTTGGAATAGTGGAATATCTGTTGAAAAACGACCCAAGTTTTTGACTATATTGGTGTCTTTCAGATAGAATGTTTTTCGAATAAATTTTATTGAGCTAGAATATGTCTTTTGTTTTTTTTTTAAATATTGCAGTTTACGAGTTAATGTTGTATAATACACATAAGTATATATTTCTAATTTATGTGGCAACAAATGATGTTTGTTAAAATTATTGTCATTTATTTAAAAAAAAGAAAATATTTAAACAAATCTTTATAAATGAAGATTGGGCACCAGTCCTCAGTGTTAGTCGATTAGCCAATTTGTTTCCCTTGAGTTAGACGCCATATACCTTTTATATTGGTCTACATTAATGGTTCTTGGGTACAATGAATTTTGAAATTTTTATAATTCCTAGTGACTGATATTACACATTTAGCAAATTTAATGGTATATATANAACTTGAAACCAGCGTTAGACTTCGTAAAGGAGGAGCTTGTTGATTTACATATATATATATATATATATGTGTATGTGAACTTTATTCAAGCTATAGTTTCAGTTTTTCTAAATATAATTTGACCCTCCGAATGGTTTCGGATCTTAAATGGCACTCAGCATCAGGAATAAAGTCCAGGTACATATATAGCCTCATTCTCCTACTCTCTCCTCCATCCGGTGAATGATCATTATTGGCCAAGTACTAAATTTTCTTGTAATTTATATGTAGACAACATTAGCAACTCCATCATTAGCTCCTCATCCACCAAGAGCGAATTTCCCACGGCATGGGCAAGTAATACCATCTTCACAGCTGATTCTTTGTAGATCTCAAGATCAATGATAAGCTGCTGGTATACACCAGGTGGTGTATAAAACATGGTAATTATATACCACCTGGATTTTAAAAATCTCTTTTACAACTCTCATTCTCTTTTCAGCCCTGAAGAAGCCATCACATGATGAGCGAAAGCTCGGCAAATAACAAAAATTTGACACGGTCCAACCCGGAAGAAGAAACGGTAAATACATCTGACGTCCGTCGAAGCCTACGTGAACATTTATATTACTTATTTTTCTTTTTTGATAACAAAGGATATACTAAGATTTATAATTTTAATGAATAAAAAAAGAAAAGAAAATAACTTAAACTTTACTGATAATTTAATGATCTCGAAAGTAATAATTTCACCGTGTGAAAGTCAAATTAGTTCGTTATCAATTTACTAGATAAAATTGCTTGAAAAATACAAATTTTATACTCACATTTAATTGATAAAATACACAGCCACCAACTACACCAATTATACTTAAATAATATAGTACTATTCCAGGTGAGAAAAATGCAATCATATCTGTAACACTCCTGTAAAAAAATAAAATCATTAAAAACAATTTTTTTATAAATTAATAAATCTGAGATATGATCAATGGTTCATCATACATGAGCACAAAGCCTGGAATTCCAGTTGTTCAAAGTATTCTGGGCCGAGTAAAAACTGAAAATCATGTTAAATACGTCAAAACCCTAGGGCGCAACAGAAGTGTAAGATAGTATTTTTACACCAGTTAGAAGCTGGAGTAAATATTTCATCAAGATATTCAAGTATAACAAAGAATGTGATACGCACACGATGGCCATCAATTTACTGAGTTTTACTAGGGACAATTCCAAAATGTTCTCAGGGAGGGCTTCTGAAGAATTATTGAGTATTTGATCAAATGGAGAGTTTTTTCGGCCCTAGATATTATTATTAGATGATTTAAGTTGGGGTTCGGTCAACAAATTTAACAAAAGTGAACTTTTTTTTTGTTTTTAATTTTTGTATAATCTTTTAAAAAAATACACTTTTCTTAAATTTGTATTTTTTTTTGGATCTACCTTGACCGAACCCCAACTAAAATCATCCAATAATTGAGTATTTGGTTTCATCAAGGCTTGCTATTTTCCTGCCCAATAATGAATACCAAATAGTAAATACAGGCAATGTGTGTGTGATTGCTTTGGAATTTTTTATTCCTTAAATTCTGCTTCCTTTAATTTTTTTCTTCACGTTTTCTTCCCATATACAGTCGAGATCATTCGGAAGTTATGAATATAAATATTTATCTCGATACAAGCCATAACACAAAATTATTGAATTTGTACGATAGAAATATACATATATAGTATTTTTTTCATAACTCTATCGATATCCAAGAAATTAAACATTTTTCAATTTGAGTCTCCCTAAATCCAACCCTCCCTTCCCCTTACAATTTCCAACATTAAAGAACTCATTCTTCTACCATTGCTTCTTAATAAATTTATTTTTAAAATAGCGAACGGTAGTGGACGTTCAGACAAATATAGGTATATATATGTCTCTCTTCACTTCTCACCGACGAAGGGCGAGAGATCCCCGGAAAATTTTGCTCCTTGTGATATTTTCTTTTTGTGGTGCACTGCACTCTCTATCCCACTTCTTCTTGATTGCTACATATCGCAGCCGCGAGTGTTTGATTTTATATATGTATATCTTATAAAAGATATATATTTGAGAGTTTTTACTTTCTATATATATATATATATTAAGGTCTACATATATATGTGTGTGTTTGTGTGAGAATTACTAACCTGATAACTGCTTGATGTAGATTTATCCAGATTAAAAATTTTTCTTTGGAGTTCGAGGGCGAATCGCTATTTAGTTCATCAATAATTTTATAAAGAGCTGCTGACAGAAATTTAAAATAGGAAGAGTGAACTTTAAATAAGCCAATCATAATAAATTCATTCCCAAGTTTGAGTAGCGCGGGGTACGCAAGACTCATAAACTAGAAAATACAGTTAAAATAGTTCAACTTTATTTATTTATGCTTACCTAAAACATAATGAATATAAAAATAAAAGAGCATTATTAATTACAAATTATGGCATACACATATTTATATAAAAAAAAGGTTTGTTTAATCATCTTCTGTTTCTCTCGTAGAAAAGTAAATCGTTTCTATCTCTTAATTTCTACTTTATCAATCTTTTTCACCAATATAATATATATACATAAATGATGTGTGTATTTTTTATAAATCTTATCTATAAAAATTCAAACAAATCTGTTATGAGAACAACTTCAACAGTTGGAATCATTTGGGCGAGGTGTCACTGATCACCTTCACTTTTCATAATCACTTTTCTGTCGAGGAATTTAGAAATTGCATGGGTGAGGTCGAAGACGGTGAGTAAATGGATTCTCCCATTTAAACTTACGTAAACTGGAAACAGCAATATGTACAGCAGTGTGTGGCGTAGAAAGTACAAACGAGAAAATGATTGTGAATCATTAAAAGCTCCCACGGATCAATATTAAATAGCTCCCAGTCGGTATTGTGATCAAATCCGAAGTACGAGAGATCTGAGATATCCAATCCCGACTGGAAAATGACAAAACGTCTTAGCAACATAAGAGTTGAATATCAAGTAAACTTGTGCTCTTTCCCTTAGAGTAAGGCTTCGGGGTCGGAACAACCTCTGGCTTAGTCGTGCGAAGAGCGTGGGACGCCTCGAATCCCTCCAGAACGTGATTTAAACGCTAATTTTGAGTACGACACGAAGCTGTGACTTCAAGTAAGTATCCAAGCCTATATAGATAGGTTAGAGGTAGAAGAGATATCGATATTTACAATATTAATATAGTAGCCAAGTGTCTTAGTAGTAGTAGGTAGTGATGTACTATAAGACACTTGGCTACTATATTTCAATATTCGAGGCACAATAATGTCACTGTATGAAAATTTTACTGAAAATATTATCCATCCAAAGTTCTGGCTTGGATTTAATTCTTACAGACCTTGTCAATCAAAATTTTTCCAGAAAATATGCGAGACAAATATAAATAAGAACTTTACTGTCAGGGACTTCAGGTAAACCCTAATTTTAATTTCCAACTTTTTTTCTCGATTAAAAAACAAACAAAAATAACTAGTAGTGGTTTTAGACCGTTGTTATTCACTTTCTCATATTAAATCAGAATCATTGTTTTATTAAGAAAATACATTTTAAGTTTGATTTAGCTAAAAATTATGATCACTGATCCAAAAAAAAAAAAAAAAACGTAGAAAAACTTTTAAAAATAAATTTGATATTTCACATAAATCCCTAGCCATATTTGGTCGATTTTGCTCACTAACAAATTTAGCTTTTGTTTGATATTTAAAAGTGCTAAATTTCATTCAGTACCACTACTGGTGGCTTCCGGACCGTTTAATACAAATTTAGGCTTCAGGTAAACCCCCTCCCCATTCCCAATATCACACTAGTAATTATATGAATCTTGAAAAAAGATTTACAGTTACTTGAGAAAGTTATCTGAACTTTCAGTTCAGTAAGATGCACTTAATTGTAAATAATATCATCCTAACTAGCTATAACTTTTTTTTTTAAATTAATTTTATGCAACATAGAGTCTGAAAATGGAATAAAGAAAAAGTTCTGCTGCAACATTTTGTGTATCGATTTTTTTATTTTTTTATTTTATTTTTTTTACCACTCATCTGATTTTGATGAAAATGTTGGGATTTAGATTCTTTTTAAGAACGTGCAGTTTTATGTGAACTTGAAATATCATCTTAAATGGAGTTCAAATAAAATTTAAATATTTAGAACAAAATGAAACCATTGACACCTATCAGACCAAGTTTTGTGTCATTTCGTCCGAGGATTTGTGGCTTACATTTCTGGTTAATTAGTTTTCTCTATATATCAAACCATAGAGAATCCTTCCATCGGTTTCCGGACGAAACCATATTGAATTATACTCCAAGAAAGATAGTCACATAAAACACTCATATATATATATATATA
>KZ807304.1:310709-340805 GCA_000696205.2 Oncopeltus fasciatus | reverse complement strand
TAGTTAAATAAATATTTTATATTAACATTTAAGGAATTATTATAGAAAATTATGACAATCTGTTTGTGTAGATCAGCTTTTATTACAGCAGTGTATTTAGGAAATGAAAGATTATTTTATTTATTATAAAATTCCTTGATTAGGAAAGATCCTTAAATAGCGCATGTTCTACGTAGTGAGAGTATAAACTCCGCAGATCTGTTTGTCTGGCAGATGTGAAGAAAACTATATTGGAGAATAGCTTATTAGGCATTTAAGACATTACTTATTTGAATTAAAGCTCTCATAGTGGATATTTAATGCACACAGTTTCGACTGTGTTAGCGTGGGTTATAACTCTCTTGACAGATTTTTTTGCTACATATTGTAAGTTCCTCATATTGATAATGTTTTCATCCATTAACACCATTGAGCAAACCAACATAAATTTTTCTTTAATATATATATATATATTAAAGGAGCGGTGTCTTTAAATGATAAACTAATGCATACATCATCAGTTCAAATTCTGAAAGTGGAACACTCACTTCAGATATGTCATCAGCTATCCAAAATGTGTCCATCTACAATTAGTGCATGGAAAAATGGAAATTTATTTACCTCGCCTACCACAAAGATTTCGTAGAACTGAAATTCGTATCTGCAGTGAGTTGGGTGGCCAAATCTCTCTCCGTATTTCCCTTCGTTATATGCCATAAGTGGAACGATAAATACATAAAATGGGCATATAAGTGTTATTGAAGTTATTATTTTAGAGAACTTAGATATGTTTCTTGCATCAGACAGGTTTAGCTTCCTGAAGTATCCTTTCTTCTTCAGAGGACTCTCTTCAATCTTCCTGCTCAGCCTGTCCATGTTGTCTGTGAGTATTCTGAGGTCGCTCCCCCAAATTATGTAAACAAACATTTGACAAGTTCCATTCATAGTGTACATCAATATAGCGCATGCGAAGATAACGTCCTGCGAAAAAAAATAATTATTTAATCTTACTTGAACAGGCTAATGTGAATTTAAAAAGAAGAATTTCAAGTATAATTGTATTTATTTATTTATTTTTATTTACAAGCCTTTTGAAACAGTTAATGAGAAAATAATGCGTTTACTTCATAAAGAGCATAAGATGAACTGAAATTCTGCCTTTAAGTAGATTTTGAAAGTGAAATTTATCCTAATGCCCCCTGTGATCTCTCCATTGAATATATAGGGTTATGTAAAGGTGAAAAATTAAATAAAGGAACAAGTTTATAATTTTCTTCTGAACCATATCATTATCATATAGATATTAACAAAAATTAGATGGCAATATGTTCTTCAAATGGAGAGTTTTTGACAATAGATATTATTATTAGATGATTTTAGTTGGGGTTCGGTCAAGGTAGAAATTTGTTCTATGTCCGTTCTGTCGTTAACTGCTGAACGGACATAGAACAAATTTCCTCAACTTATTCTAACATTTTCAACATTCTAAAAACCATTAGCCCTCCTTCTCAATAAACCTTTCGAACATTTTTCCCAGTTCCAAAGTTACATATTCCCAATAATATCCTTCCTTTTTTCCTTTGTCCTTTTTATTGCCCTCTCTTGCAACAGACCGCTTTCCCTTTGTACCTTCCGCCTTGTACCTTCTCCCCACACCTTTTTACCTCTCACGTTGTGTATCTGAAAAATTATATTTCCCCTCAGTCATGGTAATGTGAACTTAGGGACGTCCTGTCTCGTCTTCATGATAGACAGGTGGGGTAAATTGCTGTTTTAATTTATTCAATTATTTTTTTAATAGGTTGTTGTCTGCATGTTTTTAAATACTCTTACACAGCTTTCTACATTCATACTTTTGATATCACATTACATTATGGCAATTCTATATTATAATATTGTTAATTATTATTGTATTCTCATGGCATTGTATTTCTACAGCCCTGAAGATGGCTTACAATGCCGAAACGTTGGCAGATAATCCTTTTAAATAAATACGCTTTTTTTTTTTTTTTTGGTTATACCTTGACTGAACCCCAACTAAAATCATCTAATAATTTGATGGTTATAATAAATAATTTATCATTTAGAAATAAGGTAAACTAAACCAATTCCTGTATAATATAATTGTTATTATTTACTTAAACAATTAATGAGAGGGAACAGAAAATAAAAAACTATCTGTCCTCGCCAGGAATCGAACCTGGACCTCCTGCTATCCGGGCTGGAATGCAAATTAATTCATTACACCACAAGGACCAGTTNTTTGATTGGGATTAATTTGCATTCCAGCCCGGATAGCAGGAGGTCCAGGTTCGATTCCTGGCGAGGACAGATAGTTTTTTATTTTCTGTTCCCTCTCATTAATTGTTTAAAAAATAATAATTTACGTGGGATTAAAAACCACAACAAAATAAAATATTGTTATTATTTACCTTTTAAATTCATATTCCTAATCATCAAAATTTAATTAGTTTTCAAATATATAAATTAATAATAATTTTAATGCAAGACACTAAAGTTAAGTTCAAATTAAACGAAATTAAAGACCCAAAGATTTGTTCAGAAGATAATAATAAATTAAGTAATAGTTTTACAGATAATATTAGAATATTTCTGTAATATTTTCTGAAAGGTTTTTTAAAAAACTATTAGAATTCTAATAAACTATTTTAAGATTGACAAGTGATGTTGGAATTGATTGGCATGTCATATGGAATGTTAAAAAGTTCACTGCCACTTGACACTGATTGTCTGGACTTGAGAATTAAAAGGTGAAATCATTAGTTCTTCAATGTTGGCTAAGAAATTATTTATAGATGATATGCTGTCATATGTATTTTAGAAATTACATTGTGATAATGTAATGTCTTTTTTGATGTATTTTTAAAGAAGATGATTGAGTACTTTATGGATTTTGTTGATACGAAAATGAAGAAATTCCGGATCAAGAGAAATAGCAGAGGAATCATAGTTTTTTTTTTTTTTTTTTTTTCTTTTTCAAAAAGGGAAACCAATTTTTGTAGCTAAAGAGATGTTTCTTTACAGTGGAAAATGAGCTCCGGATTCCATGAAATTAAACTGTGAAAATAAGCATTTTTTTAAAATTTTCATGGGCGCGATGTGAAGTAAAGGGCGTCGGTTCCTAAGAGAATTATGTCCGGCAGAGCATTGTGAACATTTGTATGGCAGCTCGCAAGTTGACTATGTTCACCCATATCTCGCTGTGTTAACATACATATTCAGAATCTTATGGGGCTCATTTATATATTTCAGTGTCGTTCTAGCATTGAACTATCCTTAGTGAAAATCCTACGAATTGGCTCATCTCAAACATCTATTCGCGATTTTCTAGGACAAGATCAATGGGGCAGGGGACGGCCAGATCTGTCTCAAAGCCTAAGCACTTTCTTGTTTGGTGTGTCAGCAAGCGGTCAATACCTAAGTACTTTGACCACTTAAAAGATCAGGCTTAATTTATCTAACATTTCCTTAGTAGAAAAACTTTTTATTCTTTATGTATGATTAAAATTAGTTTGTAATTGTCGTAATAGATAAAGGTGAAATATTGAAAATTCATGGAAAAGCCGATTTACAGAACGAAATTAACATCTACATTTAAGTGTTGTTATTCATTTTTTAATGGCCAGTTTTATATCTTGTACTTCTTAGTGGGCTGACATAGAACCACAGTAATGTTTTAGATATTTATAACAGTATTTACTGAATTTTGTGGAATTCAAACCTATTAGAAATAATATTGGCGTTGTTAGAATGAATAGCTGATCTACTCGTGGATGGTCTCCTCAATGATTAGCCACAGTATATATATATATATCAAAGTTTTGTTAGTTATATTAGAATTAGTTTTTTCAAGAGTCTTGTATCTATTAAAAATATTTGTTTGATATTGTTATTATTATTATTGTTAAGATTATTTATTCATCAAAATTTTAATATAATAATAACCATCCTTCTAATTTCACAATAATAATAAGAATCTCAATCATCCACTTTTCAAACATAAAAGATAATGTCATTGCATGTAATTCCTAAATAATTGGAAGGTTTCTATTAGAAGGAATGGAAAGGAGGATTATTTTAGAACAAAGAGTACCATACATATTGAAAATTCAACATTTTTTATACCATTTATGTACATAAAAGTTGACATGTAAAATAATTAAACATACACATTAATATATTAATATCATAGCCTTATGAACTTAAATATTAAGAACATTTCATTAATTAAAAAAAAAAAAAAACTGTACCTGAACTCTTTCATTGTGACCAATGGCGTATACGACACATATCTGTTTCCAGATGAGGAAGAGCCCAACAAATATTTGGTAACAAGTAAAAATTGCAGTCTTGAAGAGAGATGCATTTTCTAATTTCCATGGCATCGGTAGGCCTGAACGTCTCCCCATTTCTATCACAGTCCTGTTTCAGGGAAATAGAAAATGTTAATAGGAGAAAATTGAATTATTGTATACTCTTGTAGAAGTGGGAGATGTTCCGAGCTATATTTAGTGAAATTGGAGATGGTACTATCTCCTCAAGCTATTATATGTGTAAATGGGAGATGGTCTTGATCTATAATGATAATGTCTTGAGCAAAACTATACAGAAATTGGAGACGTTACTACTGAGCTATACTATATAGAAATGGGAGGTGGTACTGTTGTCCTGAGCTATACTATATAGAAATGGGAGATGTTACTATCTACTCAAGCTCTTTTATGCAGAAATGGGAGATGGTACTATCATTTCGAACTATATTATGTAGAAATATTAGTAAAATTGTATTGTCAAGTTATAATAAGTTGTAACACTTAAAAGTGAAATTTCAACTGTCTTGAACAATATTAAAACATTTTAATATTTAAAATTAAAACTTAGTGTTTCAACTTACTCATTACATTGTATGATGTTATTTATTATATTACTTATTAAACATTTACTAATATTGAAAGATTTTTTTTATTTATCTAATTGTGTTTTTTGAAGCTCAGCGACATTTTTATTCTTGAAAATTTATACTATTGATAGAATTATACAACTCAAATTCAATAATATATCACACAAAATAAGGGATTCATGTTTATACTCTTGAGAAATCGCAGAACAAAGAATAAAAGTAGATAATTTCATGTATTTAACTCATACTCCCAGCATATATAACTTCTGCAAAATAGATCAGGTTTAAAAGTTAAAAATATATATTATCCGATCAATGCCAAACAGAGGTACAAAAACTGCCAAATCTCTCAGTACAGCAGTCTTAGAGCATTTGAGCTTTTTTAATTGCCGAGTACAGCTTAGCAATCCCCATTTAAATATCATGTCAAGATGGCGTGCCTTTCATCTCTGTGATTAAGTAAATCCTCAAGTGTATTTTGATTATTGAAAACAATCTTGCAATGAATAGATCTTCTGCAGCTAGTCATTCATTTTATTATTGTATGAAAAGTCTATGATTCTGACGCTTAGCAGGACTTATTCAATTATTTATCCAAAGGTAGAATGGCAAGAAGAATAAATTGTACTCCTTTGTGAGTAAGCTCTCCTTTTGTGGACCGCTGTTCTACAAACGACTGAAGGGACTACAAATGACGTTCGGCAAAAATGCTAATTCATATAGAAATATAAAATATAAGATATTAATATAAAATTATTTTATTATTTGTTAATAATAATATGTGGACTGTAAACCATAGGAGATGTGGGTAGTATTAACCAGCATTATTAGAGCGATAATTTAAATTTATTAATATAAAATAGAGACACTTAATATTTATTATACATAAGAAAAAATTATCTCCTTAAGTAATTAATTTGTAATTACTTAAATAATAAGATAACATAAAATTAAATATAATCAATCTGGGACTTAATAAAGTCTCCAGAAAATTGCCCCTCTCTCAAATAATGTGCACCAAGGGTACTTATCAGTCCTGAAGAGAGCGGCTACGATTCCCAAGATGAAGATGGGTGCTGGGAGATCCTCCTCACACTGCGGCAGTCCTAATAATGTGTGGGCATCTCAGGCTTTCCTGGAAGCTACTTGGAGTGTCCCAAAAGGTGAAGGCTGCCAGCGAAATGCAGTGGGCTAGGTGGTCTAGCGAGGACTACTGTAGGACTACTGTCGGGCAGGCAGAGGCCCGGGGGGGCAAGAGTTCAGTAGCGGGATTAACAAGTCACTCTGTACACTCGCGAGGAGAGAGAGAGAGACAGGTGTGTGAGAGAGGGGTGAGATGGGGCAACACAACTTACAAAATTGAATTATAAATATGCCTAAAATTTATTTTAATTTAACTAAATTGTGGCAAATATGAAAGTCGCCAACATCCCGCCCACCTAAAACGAAGTTTTACAAAACTAAAATGAGTTTGAGTCTGTCAGATGAGAGAGAGACACCAAAGTATGAACGGGTAACTTTCGGACACCCTTATTGTCCTTTACGCTAACTACACGGGTTACGCCATCATTACCCGGAAAACACTTAATAATGCGGGCCATCTTCCATTTAAGAGGAGCGCTGGTTGTGTCTGCAATGAAGACAAGGTCTCCTTCTCGTAGAGGTTGATTGTGATGATACCACTTTGGCCTTCTTTGGAGGCTCTGAAGATACTCCGTATGCCACCTCTTCCAAAAGTGCTGAATCGAGTTGCATACGAGCTGCCAACGCGATAGGCGGTTCAGAGAAGCGTCCGTAATGTCCTTCTCCGGCATTGATACGAGAGGTGCCCCAATAAGAAAATGTCCTGGGGTTAGATAGTCATTGTCGGTGCCACTATCGACCTTGGACATCGGTCTAGAGTTCATGATGCTCTCTATCTTGGTGAAAATAGTCGCCAATTCTTCGAAGGTGAAGATTCGATCGCCAATGACACGGTATAGGTGAGCCTTCGCAGACTTAATAGCGGCTTCCCAAATTCCGCCGAAATGTGGGGCGTGAGGGGGATTGAAGTGCCAACTAAACCCTGAATCTGTGGCGTAGTTCAGAATCGAATCTTGAGTGTGGCGAGTTCTTATCCAGGAAAAGAGCTCCTTTAAGCGACGAGCAGCACCAACAAAATTGGTGCCGTTATCTGAGTAGACAGCGTTCGGGCGTCCTCTTCTTGCTACAAAGCGATCGAGAGTTGCGAGGAATGAGTCGGTTGACAGGTTTGATACCAACTCCAGATGCACCGCACGAGTCGCCATGCAAATAAACAGACACAGGTAGGCCTTAGAAACTGGTGCGTTGCGACGTGAACTGGTTTTAATTTGAAATGGACCAGCAAAGTCGATTCCACAAGAGGAAAAGGGTCTACTAGGGACAACCCGACATTGAGGTAGCTGGCCCATAATTGGAGGTTTGGGTCGAGATTTTGCCTTAAAGCAGAGGAGGCACTTGGTAAGACGACTCTTGATAGTCTGTCTGAGCCGGAATACCCAGAATTTGCGCCTAATAAAGGCAAGAAGCGCTTGATTACCCATATGAAAATTGACTTGATGCATGTAGTCTATTAATAGGTAAGATAAATGGCATCTTCCAGGAAGAATGATAGGAAATTTAGTGGCATCAGGAAGGTCCGAATGTTGAAGACGTCCGCCTACTCTCAGAATTCCCTTTTCATCTTCGAATGCGGACAGGATCTTCAATCGGCTGGACTTGGGGGCGTTCTCATGCCATGAGAATTCTTCCCGGAATTCCGAATGCTGAGTAACCCTCACTAAGGTTTCCAAAGCGGATTCCATCTCATCTGCAGATAGAGGCCCAAGGATCCATTTGTGCCAGCGAACAAAATGAAGAATGCGATTTATATAAGCTATTGTTCTGAGTAACTTCCGATAGCTTGAGAATTTCTGCATCCATTGGTAGAAGCAAGAGGAACTAACAACGTGTAAAGCACCTTGGCGAAGATCCGGAAGATCAGAGGACTCGATGTTAGGAGGAGACGAAGGTACCCAGGACTGACTGTGGAGGGGAGTTGGACCCGCCCACCATAGGGAGTAGTCATGAAGCGACGATGGTTCGATTCCTCTAGAGGCGACGTCCGCCGGGTTATCTTTCGAGGATATGTGATGCCAATCAGACGCTTTGGTATGAGAAATTATGAAGGAGATTCTGTTGGCCACAAAGGTTTGAAAAAGATGTGGTGACTTGTTGATCCAACCCAGGACAATAGTGGAGTCTGTGAATAGATGTAACCCGAGGTTACTGAAAGAGTCTTGAAAGGATTTCACGGATAACAACAATTTTACAAGTAAATGAGCGGCAGACAGTTCTAGATGTGGAATAGATCTGGTAGGCTTCAATGGAGCCAATTTAGTTTTAGCTTTCAGAAGAGAGATCTTGACTGAGCCATCCAAGGATATAGAACGAAGATAAAGTGCTGCCGCGAATCCCTTAAGTGAGGCATCACAAAAGCCTAACAGTTGCAGGCAAGAAATATCTGAGGATAAGATATATCTGGGAATACGAATAGAGTTGATGAAAGGCAATTGACCTACAAAATCTTGCCAATTTTGGACTACTGATTCTTCGGGCTGCTCATCCCAACCAAGTTTGGCCTCCCACAGAGCCTGAAGTATAGTCTTGGCCCGGAAAATAATTGGGGATATGTACCCCATTGGATCGAAAAGGCGAGCGATGACAGAAAGTATGGACCTCTTAGTGGTCCCTGGATTGTCTAAGTTCACCCGGAAGAGAAAAGAATCTTCTACAGGATCCCAAACCATGCCTAATATCTTGGCGTATGTGTCTTTTGGAGTTAGATCAAGGGGCTTAGAATACTTATCCTGCCCAATAGACTCCAATAATTCACGTGAATTGCTAGCCCATTTATGAATCTCAAATTTGCCCTTCGAAAGTAAATCGGTCAATTCGGATTTCAGGGTTTGCGCTTGCTCGAATGTTTCTGAGCCTGAAACTATATCATCAACATATATGTCTTCCATTAAGACTCTAGATGCTGAGGGGTAAGATTCACCTTCATCTTTTAGGAGTTGCTGAACCGTTCTGATAGCTTGGTAGGGAGCGCACTTAACTCCATAAGTGACCGTGTTCAATTGAAATGTCTTCACTTCCGCAGTAGGATCCGATCGCCAGAGAATATGTAAATACTTCCGGTCTTCAGGTCTTATCAAAATCTGCCTAAACATTTTAACAATATCCCCAGTAAGAGCGATACGATGCCGCCGAAAATTTAGGATAATTAAAGGCAAGTCCCTCTGAAGCTTCGGTCCGGTGTGGAGGAAGTCATTTAATGACCCATTAGGTGTGCGAGCTGAGGCGTTGAAAACCACCCTTATGTTAGAATTGGGGTCTTTAGTGCGAAATACTCCATGATGTGGGATGACAAAGGCGGAGGAATTAGTCGTAGGTGACATATGGCCTAGATCTACGTATTCGCGCATGAAATCTGTATACTTAGATTTAAAGTTGGGATTTTTGTTCATTCTCACTTCAAGAGATTTAAACTGTTTGGCCGCAACGAGGCTTGAATATTGTAGATCAGGCGGGTCTCGAACAAAGGGTAACGCTAATACATATCGGCCGTCGGGTTCACGATAGTGAGTGGCTTGAAAATGTTCTTCACAAGGGTCCAATTCGGATGCACTATCTACGGGACCTACTTCCTCGGTCTCCCAGAAGCGTTGAACGATTTCATCGGATAAAGGGGATTCGGTCAGACAATGGAAATATCCGTCTTGGGAAGGAGATGAACGGGTATTCACGTTCCCCATGAGGACTAGACCAAATACAGTTGGCAGTGCATCGTAGTTCCCTTCTATCCTGGTCGGAGTTCCAGTAAGAATTTTCATAAATAAATCTCCACCGCAAAGAAAATCAATTGGACGAGGTTCCCAAAAGCTTGGGTCAGCCAAAAATTTAAAATGGAAATTAGAAGAGTCAATAGGCTTCAGAGTGGTGGTGGGGAGATAGCCAGTGACTGTTGTAACAACAAGAGGCTGTGCGTCAAACTGATGCTCCGGGTAGAGTCTCGACCTTATTTTACATTTAAGTTGACCCTTTATTTTGGGTAAAGGGGTCTCTCCTGGCCCTAAAGGCCGGCAATTACTTGCGCCCCAGCTAAGTCCCAAGCGACGAGCACAGTCAGCCGTCATTAATGAAAATTGAGAGCCACAGTCTACCATGAGACGTACCGGTTGTGGTTGGTTGGCGTAATCCAGTATGAAGGCTACTGCTGTCCCTAATAAGACATGTGAAGGGCCTGTAACACTCCCAACCATCTTATTATTATTATCCGCAGCAGCGCCGCTAGGCTCACAAGTAGGAGGGGGCTCTTGTTGCGGGCAAAGGTCTGAATTAGGAAAAGGGTTAGAATCAGGCGGAGACTTGAAATAATGTAAAAGTGTATGATGTCTCCCATTACAGGTACTACAACAACTTGGAGACTTACAAGACTTGACGCCGTGCCCTGGCTTAAGACAATTATAACAAATAAATTTTCCTTTGAGGAATGCCCTACGACCATTAACAGAGCGATCTTTAAATAAGGGACATTCATAAAGGTTGTGGGCAGGCTTGCACGAACAGGCGCCCTGAGTGGAAGGGCTGGTCGCAGTCAAAACATGACCTTTCTTCAGAGTCTTGCAGTTACGCTGGGCCCTGCTCGGCTCGGAACAGGATGGCATCGCGAGCTGCAGTATCTTTAGGCGGTCGTGAATGAGATCAACTAACTGTTGATAAGTAGGCCATTCGGTCTTAACAGAAGATATTTCGAATTGTTTCCTAGTTTCTGGATCTAATTTCCTTAAAGCCAACGTGAGCCACAAAAAATCAGCTTCATCGTTTAACTTCATCGATTTAAGTGAAGCTATATTCTCAGCTACAACTGAAGTAAATGACTGAAGAGACGAAAGGGTCTGGGGACCTGGAGGAGGAGAATAATTTAAAATTTTATCTATATAAGACGTGGCAAGAAGTCTTCTATTATCGTAGCGATTTAGTAAAGTATTCCAGGCTAAGGGATATGTATCTTCGGTTATTGATAAATGACCTATTAACGTTAAGGGCTCTCCATGAAGACAGTTAATTAAGTGATGAAACTTCAGTATAGCGGCTAGATCGATATTTGAATGAATCATAGATTCGAATAACTGCTTGAATTTAGGCCATTCAGTTAAACTGCCTGAGAATTTTGGAAGAGAGATTTTAGGTAACTCAGGCTTCGAAATAATAGTCTGATTAATAACTGTAGCATTCGGATTAACAGGAGGGGTTTCAGCGGGCTTATTACATTTTTGATAATATTCCTCTATTTTATAACACAAGGTATTGACTTCAGTCCGCGATTTTATGTCATCTTTGGTGGGGAATACTGATTCCGCTTGTTTTCGGATGCAAAGTTTGAGAGCGCTGTTAAACTCTGACATATAATCCCTTTTTAATGATTGAAGAGAGGGATACATAGAAAGGAAGGGATCCTTATATTTAGCATCTCCCTTTTCTATAAGGGAATTCCCTACATTATACAAGTGGTTTATGTCCTTACTTATTAATTTGAGTATCTCCCTCATCGACTTAACTTCTAAAGCAAGGTCTACTAACGTAGGGTCAGAAGCTTGGGGATGCTGACCTGGTGAAGGGTCGGACATGGTGACGACTATCTTACAAATTAGAAGAGAATAAAATAAAATAAAATTGCAAAATAGCTATGCAGCAAGAAGAAAATAAAACAAATGTGCAAATTGCTAATGCAACAGTGCTGCAATAAAAATAAATTATTTAAATAATATTTACTATTATGAAATTTTGAAAATTAAATAAGAAGAATTAATAAAATAAATAATAACTACTTGATACAGAATAAAAATATACAGATATAAGATCCATTAAGGAAACTTAATATAAGAGAACAATAGATAATACCTTTAAAAAAAATATATAACCCAAATAAAGAAATATTTAAAAGAAAATGCCTTCCTATAATAATTATATACCTATATGAAACAGCTATTATAACAGCAATTAAACTGAAACATAAATTAAACTTAGATTTATTTCTTAAAGAACAAAACTGTTTTATAATGGGGTAATATTTAATTTAATTTTTTAATAAGTCTTCATGAAAAACAATAACAAACGAATATATAAATTAACAAAATTATTGACAGAAATAAATAACTTTGCACCGTGGAAAAAAATTAAACCAAATGAGATTTACCAAAACATAAATTTATCAATAACATTTGCACTATTTTTAGTTTGTAGAAACATAAAGGCTATTAATTGTGGTCATATAAAATGAAGTAAGAAAAATCTACAAATGCTATAATATTAACCTTTCATAACTTTAAAAAAGGAGTGATTCAGATAGAAATAATAAAGGTAGGACAAAATTATTCTTGATTTTATTTAAAACATATAAAGCTTAATAAATTTCTTTAAATGTTATTTATACCAAGTGTTAATAATATTTACCTCCAACAATGCACAAGAACACTAATTATTCAAGGCATAACACAATAAAATTAAGTGTGAGTCCAATAATGCTGGAATAAAATTAAAATAATTAAGATTAAATTGTCTGGCTTGATCCGGCCGGACGGTACCAAAATGTTAATAATAATATGTGGACTGTAAACCATAGGAGATGTGGGTAGTATTAACCAGCATTATTAGAGCGATAATTTAAATTTATTAATAAAAAATAGAGACACTTAATATTTATTATACATAAGAAAAAATTATCTCCTTAAGTAATTAATTTGTAATTACTTAAATAATAAGATAACATAAAATTAAATATAATCAATCTGGGACTTAATAAAGTCTCCAGAAAATTGCCCCTCTCTCAAATAATGTGCACCAAGGGTACTTATCAGTCCTGAAGAGAGCGGCTACGATTCCCAAGATGAAGATGGGTGCTGGGAGATCCTCCTCACACTGCGGCAGTCCTAAGAATCTGTGGGCATCTCAGGCTTTGGAGTGTCCCAAAAGGTGAAGGCTGCCAGAGTAATGCAGTGGGCTAGGTGGACTAGCGAGGACTACTGGCAAGCAGAGGCCCAGGGGGGCAAGAGTCCAGTAGCGGGATTAACAAGGGACTAAGCAGCCGCTCTGTACACTCGCGAGGAGAGAGAGAGACAGGTGTGAGAGAGAGGGGTGAGAGGGGGCAACACAACTTACAATTGAATTACAAATATGCTTAAAATTTATTATAATTCAATTCAACTAAATTGTGGCAAATGTGAAAGTCGCCAACATTATTTATTAATATAAAATTACTCAGTAAGAACTCAATATAGTTCCCAAGGATAATTTTATGTGGTATATAAATGCTGCATTTGTTTCTGAAAACTCTATAAACTTTAGAAAAGAGCCTATCTTATATATTTCATTAAAAAAACACTGCCTTGGCCTTTAAATAAAGAATGATAGTTAAATATCTAGACTTAATCCCGCATCAAATGCCCCTGCAGTGGTGGCAAAAGAGCATAAGTAAAGTTAAAATGTATTTTAATAATTAATAAAAGAAAGAGGTTTCGTTAGTTAGAATAAAAATATGTAACCTGAAAAAAAAATTAAATTGAAGAGATATAAATAATATTACAGGGAAGATTTTTTAATAATAATGAGTATAAGGTATTAGCCGGTAAATAATTTTTGTGTAAAATTTAAAAAAATTATTATCAGAATCGCTACAATTTCTTTATGATAAAATAAAAATATATTAAAAGGAATGGCTATCTGGAAGCAGTAGAGACCTGTAGGCGGTGCAGAATCGTAGGGAGGACATCTTGTAGAGGAGTGTCTGAGAGAGCCAATGATTTCCTAGTCAATGATTCTCGTCTGAGCTCTCAGTGATAAACAATTCTTCAGCAAGGTGTCCTGTTCCCACGCCCCCTTCGATAATCGTGGTAACAAAACAACCTAGTTCACCGAATTAGAATGGGTTCTTCCTAATTTCTTCTCAATTATGCACGGATTTGCCTAATATCTGCCCAATTACTACCCCATTAATAATCGGAGATGGAGTAATTACTGTCTCCAATCAGCCCTCAACCTCTCTGTTCCTGAATTAATCTTAGCGTCATTACTGACCTGTTCACAACACGTTTATATGGTTTCTGGAGCATAATTTATTTGCTTTATCTTAATATATAGAACAATATATATATATAAATTTACTATTGTTGTTTCCAAGTAATTTGTAAGAATAATAACAATGAGTACTAGTAATATACACTATAATATCTACCTATTTCCGTCATTATTTTTTTTTTTTTTAATCATCCATTTCAAATATTTCGGGTCATAGAGAGAAGCTACCAGGAGGTAACCATCCAGTTCTAAACCTCTATGGTTTTAGCAAGTTTTAATTATCGTTAAATACTTGGCCAGAAAGTGGTTTGAACCAGCTTCACCAGGAAAGCTTGACCAATTTTTGAAATGTTAATTCTGGAGAGAAGAGATATGAGTAATTATATACATCATTTAAGGCATACACATCAATACTATTTAAGTATGAAAATATGTTTCCTTTTCCAGTTGCCACATTTTTCTTATAGAAATTGATAAAAAAAGTTGTTGTAGATTTAATATAACACACACACACACACACACACATATATATAAACTTAAACATGTATCTTGCATATATTTTTTTTTTTTTTGTATTTACTCCTTATAAAAAACGTTTACTTACGAAATTCTATTTCATTATCCTTTCCCTTTTATATAATACAAAATTACAATACTCAGAAAAGAGTGTAAATTCCCAAAACTAAGCAAACGGGTTTTTTATTAAATATATTTCTATGGAGCGCTAAAATGTATACTGTAGGATCCGTTCTGGACTCCCACACCTGAAGCTGCGAGTATATGTCTTGCCATAAACTAGTTTCTATTAAGAAATAAAAGTTTATTTAGTGCTAGTTGCGTCTATAATAAGGTGTTTACCTATAGCTTGCTCATCTGCCTATTACTACATATAGTTCAAAATGAATAAAAGTATATATTAAATGACAAAATAAATAAAAGAAATCAATATCTCGATTTTTAAATGTTAAAATTGTTGATAAAGAACTATTTATCAAATGAGTTAATTATGATTAATAAGAGGGAAATTATGAAATTGATGTAAAAATCAATAAAATCTAATATATGAGTCCGAATGTAATATCTGTTTATGTCAGGGCCAGTCAAGTGGAATGTAAGAGGTAGTTATTATTTGATGATTTTAGTTGGGGTTCGGTCAAGGTAGTTCCTAAGTTACTTAATCCCAATAATACCCTTCCTTTTTTCCTTTGTCCTTTTTATTGACCCCTTTTGAAAAAGGCCGCTATCCTTTTGTACCTTCCGCCTCTTACCTTCCCCTCTCACCCCCCACAATCTTCACCACCCACGGTGTCTTTTTCTAAAATGATATTTTCCTGTCAGTCATGGAAATGTGAACTTAGGGACAGGACGTCCTGTCTCGTCTTCATGATAGGCAGGTGTGGTCAATTACTGTTTTAATTTTTTTCAATAATTTTTTTAATAGGTTGTTGTCTGCATGTTTTTAAATTCTCTTACATATCTTTCAACATTCATATTTTATATATCACTTTACATTATGGTAATTCTGCATTATAATATTGTCAATTATTATTTATTATCATGACATTGTATTTCTACAGCCATGAAGATGGCTTACAATGTAAGCCGAAACGTTGGCAGATAATATTTTTAAATAAATACACTTTTTTTTAATTTGTATTTTTTTGGATCTACCTTGACCGAACCCCAACTATAATCATCTAATAATAATATCTGCGGTCGAAAAACTCTCCATTTGTAAGAGGTAGTCTGTCACAGGTGTAATATAAGCATATCCCCATGTTTCATTGAGATAGACAAGATGAAAATGACGAATTACATCTTTAAAACTGGAGAGAAATTTATACAAAAATAAGTTTGAAGTTTATGTATGTGAGAGAGAAATATGTAAAAACAGATAGAGAAAAAGGCTACTTAGATCAATGGAGATGTAAGGTCTGGTAGATGTGGAGGGAATTTGATAACATGGATTTTATTTACCGTTTCTTCTTCCGGGTTGGACCGTGTCAAATTGTTGTTATTTGCCGAGCTTTCGCACATCATGCGATGGCTTCTTAAGGGCTGAAAAGAAGAAGCCATCACATGATGTGCGAAAGCTCGGCAAATAAGAACAATTTGACACGGTCCAACCCGGAAGAAGAAACGGTAAATACATCTGACGACCGTCGAAGCCTACGTGAACATGGATTTTATGTTTTTAATCATACTAAAATGTGGAAAATTTTGAGTTGAACAAGGATATTTGGTCTTTGTTTTGCCTGTCATTAATAGTGTTCGTGCCCTGGCTGGGACAGTTTGATTTTTATTCTGTTCCCTTGCACTAAAAAATTTGTAAACCAATCATGCGTAGAAAACCTAAGATGGAGTAGGTTGTGAAGAACCTGTCAAAAATGGAAAACGCCATGGGAACGGAAGATGCCGATCCGACTAAGCCAGGATGTTAACGCCGAGACAGATTTACACTAAGAGTAGAGGAAGCTGAGGAATATGTTGGAGAACGTACATTGATTGAAAACTAATCTAACTAACCCTTCGTAATATTTATATAGATGACAAAAATCTATATTTTTGTTCCTTATAAATATTAATTTGGTTGTGGTTTATTATCCCACGTAAATTTTAAACAATTAATGAGAGGGAATAGAATAAAAAATCTATCTGTCCCTGCCAGGACTCGAACCTGGATCTCCTGCTTTCCGGGCCGGTATGCTTCCATTGCACCACCGGGACGAGCTAGATAACTTATTAAACTCCCAACACACTAGCGGGAGCCTAACCCACGAGAAAAATGAATACATCGTCTTATGCTCGAAGGAGCTGACATTTTTTAGCTATTTCTCTCGTCATTTACTTTTTTAATTTTTCTTTATAAATATTTCTTTATAAATATCCCAGCCAGGACAGATAGATTTTTTTATTCTGTTCCCTCTAATTAATTCTTTAAAATTTACGTGGGATAATAAACCACAACCAAATTAATATTTATAAAGAAAAATGAATGAAGTAAATGACAAGAGTTGACAATTAGCTAGACTATGTCAGCTCCTTCGAGCATTAGACGATGTATTCGTCTTTCTCGTGGGTTAGGCTCTCGCTAGTGTGTTGGGAATTTAATATGTTATCTAGCTCGTGCCGGTAGTAAAAGTGGTAGCATCCGTGCCCGGAAAGCAGGCGATACATGTTCGTGTCCTGGCTGGGACAGATAGATTTTTTCTATTCTATTCCCTCTCATTAATTGTTTATATTTTTTATAGTTGGTTCAATAGATGGATTAAGTGATGCCAGTGTGTCTGAATGAAGCCTTACAAAGATTAAGATATTGAACTTGGAAGTAAAAAAAAAAAAAAAAAGATTTAAAAAAAAATTAATTGATAATAAGTGGCAAGAAAACCCGAATTATGGTTTGTCAAAACATTCAGATATCTCTCTACACAAGTTTAATTAACTCACCCTACCGGGGATATCAAGCAAGGGGATTAGAATGTTTGGCGTGCAAAATATTTCGCACGTGTGTTTCTCGTACTTTGTCAATGAGGAATTCGATCACAACATTAGGTAGCAAATCATTTAACGAGAGTATTGAAGTATATCTAATAAGTGTTCCAGTAGGAATAGCGTAAAAAGGGCAGACTTTATAAAAAATCATATCTCGTAGTAAATAATGCCATACATTTCATACTGACATCACAAAGCCAGTTCCTTCGTATAAAAAAATCTATAAGAGATATAACCATGAAATGGTATCCTACATTTACAGTATTTGTTGAGCTAAAAGTCAGAGTTAATACAGGTTTAATAACTGTCTTCAGTGTAGTACTGAAAGGGTATGATAGTGAAATACATTCTGCGTAATAATGAAAGACCGCAGTCAAGAATGCAACCAATGAATGTATTTTAAACCGGTCTTTAGAGAAAGTACAAATCTGTACAAATATGATAAGCAGCGCCTGTTTCAGTGTGTGTGTCGGTTCCGTCGTTAACTGGATTGTGTTGTAAATTAATGTGAACTTATAAAGATAAAGAACTTATAAAGATGAAGGTTTCAGATAAAACACGTTTGTGCTCATAGGGTTCAGTGGAAAGAATGGTTAGGTTCTGGAAGTCAAATATGTGTCTTTGATGAATGATGTCTTTTCTGAGGGTAGTTTTTATTACTTTTTTCTTTATGTCATTTTTGTGATTGTTGATTCTATGTGTAATGAGTTTATAGGTTTTGGTTTCTTCTACTGTACCCTATGAACGCAAATGCCTATTATCTGAAACTGTACACATAAACTTACAGCAGAATTCAGCCAACAACAGAACCAACATGGGACAAATTTCTTCAACTTATTCCAGACATTTTAAGCATGTTCTGAAAAACCATTAGCCCACCTTCTCAATAAACCTTTCAAAGACTTCTCCTAGTTCATTAAAGCTACTTATCCGCAATAATGTCTTACCTATTTCTCTGGTATTTTACTCTTTGATGTAGGCAGCTCTCTCTTAGTACCTACCGTCCCCCCCCCCCCTTTCCACACATCACTTTTGTCCATCTTAAGTTTTCCTAGTTTCCAAACCCTACCTCTCAGTCCTCCAGATTTGATCCAGGTGGCACGACGTCCACTCTTGCCTCAGTAGATAGTACCGTAGCTGTGGTGAACTTTCCACACATTTTGTTATTGTTTTCCAAAGCATCACATTACTTTTAGTTTTGTTAAGTTTATGTAATTTAATTTTTTTTCTTTGTTACCATAAAATAAATCTATGTATTTTAGTTTTTCTCATGTTTTCTTATAACATTTTATTTTAACAGCACTGAAGATGGATTAAAATGTATACAATAAAAAATATATTTAAAAAAATGTATTTTTTGATCAACCTGGACCGCACCCCAACATATTCTCGACTTATAATCTCATACTTCAAATACTTTCCATTAGAACTTTAGTGCATTAAATTATTTAGTTTATAATTTCAAAGATTCCGTAACTACGAAATAGCGGCAACAAGAACATGTTTTTCCCGTCTGAAAAATAAATTAATTAATAAAAGAATGAATGGCTGAATGAAATTGAAGATGTAACTCCTCTCCCTTGAAATGGGAAATTGCGGAAAAAAGTCCCCAAAAAAAGTTTATTTTTAAAGTAATAACAGTTTATAGCTATGAATAGGTTATTTTACAATAATTCAAATTCTTTAAAGTTACTTTAAATGTTTAGTTTATTTTAGAGTTAAATTTTTAAGTTATTTAAAAGTTAACGTTCATAATGGGCTTTGAGTTTGTACTGAACTAATATGATGTGTAGGAGGTACATCTTACTACAAATTTATACAGTTTTGTTCTGAATATGAATATGCAAGAGAGTTAATTACAATAAATAAAACAATAATTACTGAATAATTATCCAAACTTTCCATTCACTGTGGCCAGGAATCCTGAATTAGGAAGGTAATATTGGTTGGAGTGAATATTTTTTATATACAAATAGAGAGTTTTTTGAGCGTAGATATTATTATTAGAGGATTTTTGTTGGAGTTCTGTCAAGGTAGATTTTAAAAAAATACAAATTAAAAAAAAAAAGTGTATTTTTTTTTTTATCTACCTTGACCGAACCCCAACAAAAATAATCTAATAATATTTTTTATAGTCAATTTTATTAAATCTAATTGCATTCTTGGACGCTGGTTGCATTCCATGGCATTGTCGAAATAGAACATTATGCGGGCTGTGACAGATGAAGGGATAACCTTGATGAAGAACACTCGGTAAGTGGTGACAATAGCTGGAGATAAATGACCTGACAAAATGTATTCTTTGGAGAAAAAACCAGGCAATGACAGCAAAGAACAGTCAGCCCAGTTTAAACAAATATAAAATGGTCTTACCAAAAGAGAAGCTCCTATAGAAAATAAAGAAAAAACTAGTAATAATTGAAGAAAAACAAGTTTCATTTAATTCCCTCTTCACTAGCGAGAGCCTAACTTACGAGAAAGACAAGAACTTCGTCTTAAACTCGAAGTAGCTGACATTGTCATACATTTTGTCGGCTCTCGTCATTTACTTTATTAAATTTTAATTTTTAAATATTTTATTTTGGTTGTGGTTTTTTATCCCACGTAAATTATAAACAATTCATGAGAGGGAACAGAAGGAAAAAATCTATCTGTCCTCGCCAGGAATCGAACCTGGATCTCCTGCTATCCGGGCCTGAATAGCAGGAGATCGAGGTTCGATTCCTGGCGAGGACAGATAGTTTTTTATTTTCTGTTCCCTCTCATGAATTGTTTATAATTTACGTGGGATAAAAAACCACAACCAAAATAAAATATTTACAAGTTTCATTTATATTTGGTCGGGGAAAATTGAATATGAAAATTGTGAATTATTTGTAATGTGCTATCAGTACAAGGGATTAGGTTGTTAAAGGTTATGTTATTAAGAGGAATAGAACAAAAGACAATCAGTGTGCATTTATTAAACATTTTTTATTATTTTGACTAAAGGAAACTAAATTCTACAATTTATACTAGATCAGGTGAATGAAACTCACGTCTCTATTCATTAATTTCTAGCATCTTAGAGAATGCTAAATATGATGATACAATACTGACGCAAAACTGAAACAAACAATAAATTTTATTAATTTTAAATACATTTAGTTATAAAATTAACTTAAAACAGAAATTAAAACTCAATCATAATAAGTAAGTCCAACACTTACGCTCAAACACACACACACACACACACACACACACACACACAAACAATATGTCTGCATGTTTGCTTGGACCTGTTGAAGCGTGTTGTGTATGTATGTGTATAAGATAATTACCAATTAATTGAAATTTATTGAAACTTACTTCTTACAGAATGTCTCATTAAAAAAGAAAATAACAAAACATTATTTTACTTAATAACTAATTATGCATAACGTTTGTATAGAACATGGTAATTAATTGAATAATATATTAAACACATTAACAACATAAATAAAGGTTAAAAAAAAATCCTTTGTCTTCTTCTCGCTTTTGAAAGCGACATGGTGATTTTTCTTTTCGAAAACTAAAACTGTGTCCTGATGTGCATTCAAAGACACACACATAATTATATATGAACATAAAAGTCTTTTTGTATGTACTAAAAGTTTTGGAATTTAATACGTAGGTCAATGGAGAAAATATTGACAAAAATTTCAAAAAGTCTATCATGAGATTATCCTTACTAGCTATATCCTTCCTAATTCGCTATAGACACTTTATTTGTAATTTCTTCAAATGGAGAGTTTTTTTTTTATCGTTGATATTATTATTAGTGGTTCTTTTTTTGGGGTTCGGTCAAGGTAGAGACAACACTATCCAGTTAACGACAGAACGGACATAAAACAAATTTGCTCGACTTATTCAAGCAGTTTCAACATTCTAAAAACCATTAGCTCTCCTTCTCAATAAACCTGTCAAACATTTTTCCCAGTTCCGAAGTTACCTATTCCCAATAATACCCTTCCCCAACAAAAAAAATCTAGTAATTTATTTGTTATTATCTTGTAGCGGGTTTTATTTATCTGATTTTTACTATTTTTACTTTTTTAGTGCACCACTGCACTAAAGCTGTTTAGTGAACTAAAGTTTAGTGAGTATACGCTGCAGCTACTTTGTAGAAGTTTGCACACTTCACTTCCCACTACTGGTTTGTTTCTCCTTTTTCAGGATGACACTTGCACGGAAACGTGGCGGTCCTACTTTCCGGTCAGAGTGCCACAGATGACTACCCGTCATCAGGAAGTTCGGGGGCACATCCTGGCAAGCCATATCCAGGAAGTGGTACCTCGAAAGGATGCTCTGACAAGGGTCCCCTTCCATCTAACAACCTGCCCTTCTAAATTCCACACACTGCGTATTGTAGTTTTTGAATTTGACAGAGCGTGGAAAGCAGTTTTAAATGTAAAGGTCAAAAAAGACAAAGTATACCAGCTAAAAATTACATTAATAAAAAAGAAAGAAAAGGAAAAAGTTAATTTACAATTATTAGATGATTTTTGTTGGGGTTCGGTCAAGGTAGATCCAAGAAAAACAAATTTTAAAATTATCTGCCAACGTTTCTGCTTACATTGTAATCCATCTTCAGGGCTTTAGAAATACAATGTCATGAGAATACAATAATAATTGACAATATTATAATATAGAATTACCATAATGTAATGTGATATCAAAAGTATGAATGTAGAAAGCTATGTAAGAGAATTTGAAAAAAAAAAGGAAGACAACAACTTATTAAAAATAATTGAATAACATTAAAACAGTAATTTACCACACCTGTCTCGTCTTCATGATAGGCAGGTGTGGTAAATTACTGTTTTAATGTTATTCAATTATTTTTTTAATAAGTTGTTGTCTGCATGTTTTTAAATTCTCTTGCATAGCTTTCTACATTCATACTTTTGATATCACATTACATTATGACAATGCTGTATTATAATATTGTAAAAAATCGGCGTTTAGACTTTTTATTCCTCATCCTTGAAGGAATTTAGGTTGAAACCGAATAATAAAAAAATTTTATGGAGGAGATTCAAATTTATAATCGTCACATCTTCGTTGTTATTTGACCTAAAAAAATTTTTAAATAACTTAAATAGTGCAAAAAATAATTTTTTTGAATTTATGTTTTATAGTATTGCTATGAAAAAGCCCTTATTGAGGAAGAACTTTAGGAATGTAACTAAGATGTGAAAGCGCTTCCCCCACTCTTTCTTCCCGGACAGTCAAGCATTACATTATCCTAGATTAATAATTTTTATATTCATTGTTATTACCGGCTTATAAATTATAATTTCCTTAATTACTCTTATTTAAATCCATACTTAAATAAAGAAACGAAATTTACTTATATTTCGCAGCTCTCGAGTGAAGGAGTTTTTAGTACTGTATTTCAATGACAAGTGGGAATGAAACCCGTAGCTGAAAGAACGTAGGCATACAAGTACTAGTGAAACACACATTAACACAAACATCTATTTTAGTAAACATTTTATTGTCACGTAGGTAGGTTGGGAGTAATAACAACAAACGATTTATAAAAAAATGTTACCAAAAGATAAACTACTTCAAGATCTTTATCTATTCGTAATTCTTTAGTACGGAAACAATACTATGAAAATTTTTACTTTAACAACAAACGCCAAATGGATTTAAAGATCTGATCTGCCATAGTAATGCATATTTTCATGTAGACCATGGTTCTGAAGTCGGCTGAATTCTTTGAACACTTCCATAATACTACTGAATGGAAACGAGGCTAAATATACATGAGGATAAATATATTTCCACAAAAAGTGATTATAGTAAATGATATATATTACTCCTGTATTAATCACAATACATGATAGAAATTTTCGCTTACACCTTGATAAGATTCCTTGTTCATCCTGAAGCCAGGGCACCTAAAGGCATCGACGTTGAAAGCTCTGTTGGCCATATTAATGACAATCCCAACGAATCCTTTGGTTTTCTGACTCATTTCATACCAAGGTATGCAGTACATTTCAAATGCAATGTTATTCGCCTGTTGAAATAGACTATTAATGTATTAAATCAATACAAATAATGTATTAAAATATGACAACTACGAATAAAGATACATCATTAGCGAACAGAAGCCAAATTAGTAAATAAAAATGAATAAAATAAATAGGTAGGTAGGTACGTTGGAAATGGATAGGTAGGACGGTTGGTACATAGATAAGTAAATAAATAGGGAGAAAAATGGATGGGTAGATGGACAAATATGTCGATATTCTAACCATCCCATTTTCTAATGTGAGTGGGTAATTTTAACAATGGCCGTTTGCCATTCAATTTTAAATGTAAGCCGTTAGCTAACTCATATTCCCCTTGGGCAAAACGAAGAAGAAAAATTTACAAATTCTGTGTTTACGATTGGTTTCTATATTTTTAAAATTATAAAATCTTATGTGCGTAGACTCACCCCCCCCCCACACACACACGCACTCACGCACGCACGCACGCACGCACAAACGCAAACACACACACACACACACGCACGCACGCACGCACAAACGCAAACACACACACACACACATATATATTACTCATTATTATTTTTGGTTCTTGATAGGCGGGATAAGAGAAAAACGCATTTCAGAAATTTTTCATAAAAACAACCAAAAGACTTTTATTTCTTTCAAAATCGCCAATTAAAGAATCCACGCCCTCTAGGTGACTTAAAGATCTAAGGTGAGGTATTCACTATTATATGTTATACATTATATATGATATAAGAGATATCGCTCGTATCACAATTTTGTGAAAACATTGTATTGTAAGTGCACCCTTCAAACTAAATGGAACACCAGAACTAAGTCCACATACTGGATTGTAGCCAGTGAATGTGCTCACTCTTCCTCAACTGAATGAGATTATATCAGTAGTTCTTGTCTGTTATCTGATTCTGTCATTGAAGTAATGACGCTTTGAAGTCAATACTTCATCACCAAAAGCATTAGATTCCGAAATAAATATCCTGAGGAAAATATGCTACTGAGTACTACATACTTTAATATTGAATTTTAAGTAAGACATCATCAGTTCAGTAATTAAGTTAAAACTATTAAAGCTTAGCTATAATAATGAAGATGAATTTAACTTAAATTTTACTTCTGGTGCTGATAAAGAGTTATCAATTTACTTTCCCTATAGCCGTACAATTTTTACTTTTACTTTGAATTGATAGTTATAGAAATACATTCGGTGCAAAGAGAAATTTTTACAATTAATACACATTATCTGAGGGTACAAACGAATTTCTAAAAACCCAAATTGAAATAATCATTTTAAATACAAAATTTTTACTCGTAATTTTAATTTGTTCTTATTCAAAAAAATAATTCCAAACGAGGGCTAATATACTGTTATAAGAAAAGACAAAAAATTAATTTATTGACTTTAATGAACTAATTAATTAAATATAAAAGCTAGATGGCACTAAGTGGATTAATATAAATTTTTAGTAATCACCCATTTAGGAGTGAGGTCGACGATCCCCTACTCCAAGCACGGTGGTGTTTACTTATTTATTGTAATTTTAAATTTTTTAAAAATTTATTCATTTTTTTCTATTGTATATTTCTCTATTTCATCAAATTACAAGATGGTAAATAACAGAATGTAATAAATAAAGATTTATTAATTTAAAAAAGTTCTAACCCATAGATATATATATATAACTTACCTCAATAGTAAGATCACCCGCCATGTGGCATTGCAGGTACCAGCGAAACATAATAATTCCCATATATCCCCCTTGAAATCCAAACTGCAGTACGTTCACTTCTACTGCCTGAAATAACATTCACTTCTGTGATTTTTACGTATAAATTGAAGGGGTGAACATAACTAAGGGATGATTCTTTATTGTTTTAATTATCATTCAGATATCTTTCGTATTGCCTTATGAATGACTTGCTTACTTATCTTTCATGCTTAATGAAAGCAAAATTATTAGAGCTACATAAATGAATAATCATTAATGATATAAGCCCTTGACTTCTTAGACAATAAGAAACAGTAAGTTTATCGTAAATCCATTATTTCTTAAAGCGTTACAGTGACAGTTAGGTCATCATCCGAAGAGTAAAGTTATATAAAATTGTATTTTTAATTATTGGAGAACGTCCAAGAAACCTATATCCACTTAAGTGTTTATTAATAATTACAAATCATGAAATTAGATAAGAAAAACAAGATGATATATTACAAATGAACATTGGTTTTCTGCATAAGAGATGTAGTTAGTACGTTGTTTTCTAGAGATCTTCCTGGATATATAGTCTTGAGTCCTTGTCTTGGAATAACATTATTTATTTTTCATATTTTCTAGAAGTAATAAGTAAGTGGAAACTCGTTTCTGGTTCTCTGGTGATGGTGCCTGAGATCTTCATCACTTAGTGACATATTGTTCAATGCATTGTTCCCTTGCACTAAAAATTGTAAAAATTTACGTGGGATTAAATACCACAAGAAAATAATATTTATATAATTTAAAAGTAAATAACGAAAGTTCGATAAACAGCTAGACGAAGTCAGCTCCTTGGAGCATAAGACGATATATTCGTCGGACTCGGAGGTTAGACTCCCGACACTAGAGCGGGGAATTTAATAACTTATCAGTCTTGTCTCGCTAGCGTAAATGGAAACGCACCTGCCCGGAAAGCTAGGAGATCCAGGTTCGTAACTGGGAGAGTTAAATTTTTTATTTTTTTCCTTTGCACGAAAATTGTTAATAACTATAACTATTCGGTTTGTCTGATTGCAGGTTTTGGGATCCCCAAATATTTAAAATATATGCCTTAATTTTATAAATATTTTTTTTGTGGTATTTAATCCCACGTAAATTTTAACAATTTTTAGTGCAAAGGAACAGCTAGATTTTTTATTTTGTTCCCTTGCTCTAAAAATTGTTAAAATATATGCCTTAATATTTTGCAGTCATTTTTCAAAATTTATTGTCTAATAGATTTACAATTTGACTTATGTATCGATTAACTGCGTTTTTTTTTGTGTGTGGTTTGTTTTCAATGGGTTTGATAATTAAAGACTATCTTTACCGCATCAAATATTACATTGATGTTTAAAGCGGTAAATATAGTAATTTTGGAGTCCTACGTTTTATTTTTTTCGTAAAAGTATTGATTAGTTGTAATGCTAAACAGATCAGAAAAGAAGCGACTTTTGTGTGAATATTTTTTTAAAAGATTTGTTTTCCTTTAAATAAATCCTTAATTTTTTTTACAATTACTATCAGGAGTCACATGAGATCCCATGCAGAGTACGTATATTGCAACATCTGATGTATAAGCTTCCGAAGAGTAATTCTCTTCGTAGCATGAACATATTGGAACATGGCATATGTACTGCTGTTAGTAGGAGTTAAATATGTAACATTTACTGCTCTGGGTTGTAGACGATATACAAGGAGCTATCTTCCATCTAGTGCCATAAATATTTACAAATTACAGGAAACCTTTTGATTCAAATTTACTCAAAATCAGCTCTTTAGTGGAAAAGTTTTTTGTGCATTATTTCTATTCTTGTTGGGAACTCTTTTAACACTAGAGTGATCACTTGTCTAGGACTTCCATATCTGAAACTTTTTTTTTTCTACTCTCTTAATTCTCCGGGAGTAGAAAAAAAAAATGCGGAAAAAGTAGAAGAAAAATTATCGGAATTTTATATACAAAGTAATTTTGATCACTAAAAAAATGATTATAGAAAAAGTGGTTAGCTAAATGAAAACAGTCACATTATAATTAATATCAACTTAACCTCATAACTTTTTTAATTGTTTAACTACATTGAAATATTTGTTGAATAGTAAATATTAACAAATAGACTTAACCGTGTCAATTTTTTTAAATATATTATGTATTAAAATACTAATTTTGTGGTCATTATAATACCGATATGATTTATAAAGTTGTCTCCTTAGAAATACTATATTTAATTTCCCGACGTGGACTTGTGTATATATTGGTTTCGATGAATTAATGAATCAAAAACTGTTTTTAGTGTTTAAGTGTTTTTAGAGATATTCTTCAAATTGAGATACATGTGATTATTGTTGCTTTTTGAAAAAAAAGAAAAAAAAAAGGTTCCATTCTACTTAACAGCATTAACCCATCACAAATGAATGTCAAATAAAGGATCAATTATCAGGGGGGCAAGCAAAATTTGGTGTTTACTCACATGCAGTTGGTATAATATTGCGCCAGCTACTATTCCAATTATGCTGAAATAATACATCATTATAATAGGTGAATAGAATCTCACCAAGTTAATTGAACTGCTGAAACATAGCAAAGGAATAATGAAATTTTATTCATATGTAAGTTAAATATAAAATGATTCCCTGAACAATATTACATGAATAATGTTTCTTACTTCTAGTGGGTAACGTTTAAATCATTGAGTGTTTTAAATTAAATATTTGCAGAAACTAGTAACATAAATAAATTAAATTACGAAATTCTTAAAATGTCTAACTAAAGGTGTGACAGATATATTTAGCTCTTTTTAGGCAAAAATAAATTGGTTTTAGTCTGATTTATGAAAACTAGCATTCAGCTAGATTCAAAAGGAGTTTTTTTTTATTTACCGTAGATATTATTATTAGATGATTTTAGTTGGGGTTCGGTCAAGGTAGATCCAAAAAAAAAAAACAAATTAAAAAAAAAATTTTTTTAAATCCTTTTTTTAATCCTTTAAAAAAATACATTTTTTAAATTTGTGTTTTTTGGATCTACCTTGATCGAACCCCAACTAAAATCATCTTTTATTAATTTATAGGCTTTAATATAAAGTAGAAAAAATATTCTTTTACCTTAAAAATACTCTTTTTGTGAGAAAAATTTGAAACTCCTGGAAAGTTTTCATAATAAAATTAAGCAAATATTTCACAATAACAATTTTCAAGACTGTAATACATAAACACCTTGATACATTACAGAAATATTCATGAAACAAATCAATAAAGAAATTCTATAGCAGGGAAAATTGAAATTTTAACAAAGTAAATTTACCTTTTCTTATTTTGAATGATATAAAAAATAATTTCACTTTAAATTATCAACTGACTTATACTTTGTATAATTAAATTTACTATAACTATACAATATGCAGTTGGTCATAACTATTTTTCTAAAAAACGGTCGACTTATATGGTTGATGTGAATATATATAAATGTCTTCTTTAGTATCAATATATAATAAAACAAGGTAAATCTACTTCGTTTACATAGCTCCTGTTTGAGGCTATTTTTGCTGGTTCTATGGCGAATACCTGACACAGACGGGTAATAGAACACTCGAGAAACGGAACCTGAACTACACTAGATCCCGTATAGGAATAACTCACTGGTTTTGGGGTTCCGTGTGATAACAATGCTATTATAATAATATCGTTCTGTAAAAATGTGTTATATACATGTTTCCTAATTTTTGCATTGACATTGAATGAACGCTTCTGTCTCAGGCTTCGTATATGAAAATTAATCTGGAACGAACAAGAAAGGAACACAGTCGTGTAGTTGATGAATCTCAAAGTTTTATTGTGCAATGTCGACACGTTCTCGAAGATAACATGGGATGCACTTCCATAACTAAGTGCATTTTCTGCATGCTAAAAGGGATTGCAACAATCACCTGTGAAGTGGAAATTCGATGGCCATCTCTGGACCAGTGCTTGATAAAGCTGACTGGAGGAACAGAGAAAAATATTCGGCTAAGTTTTGGCATGGGTTTGTGTATTTTTACATTCCTTTTTCTATCCTCCCATCCAACGACTTAAAGTCCCTGGGAGAAGGTGATATAACGCATTAAGAACTGCAGGTTTGAGCTCAGTAAATCCTGTACCTGTATCTGAGCCCCGTGATCAAGTTCCATATTCATTTTTTTCTTTTATTAAAACTAGTAAGCAACTTATACCAATAGAATCAAGAGATCAGTCTGTCGACAATTCACCAACATTTATGATAAATAGTCGACGGAACTTTTTCTTGGACCTTAATCTGAAACATTAACTACTCCTTCCTAGATTCTAGAGCCGGTGAGATTAAAAAGCTCAAAGAATGATCAAATTCGGTGAAGGGGGGGGGGGGAAGAAATCTCTCGCGAGTGGGGAAACAGAAAGTGCTTCAAGCAGCTTCAGAAGTGTAGCTTTTGTAGAACTCAGCTTCCTACAACAAATACCTCTTTACATTCCTTTCCTAACACATACTTGATAATGTACCTAATGGAATAGCAGTTCCATGCAGGTACTAACAGTGAAGGAAGTCTAGGATACAAGACCATATATATATTGTTAGAGACTAAGGAAGCACGAAACGATACTGGTCTTACCTGCACTAAACAAACAAGTTAAATTTAACATTATAAAAACAATATTTCTTTTATAATAATAAATTTACACTGGTGATAAACTAATGATGAATGTCATCAGTCGTTCCAACAATGTGAGGTTCTCTCCTCTCAAGCTGGAAATCGTACAGGATTTACAATCTTTTTTT
>KZ807304.1:282316-310064 GCA_000696205.2 Oncopeltus fasciatus | reverse complement strand
TATATATATATATAGTAATATGTGCAAAATTTATTTAAAGGTAAGGAATATTTGTCTGAGAGCAATCTTTACCAAAGTAGAGTAAATATTCCATTCATATACAATGCTATAACATCTTGCATTGTATTGTGACGTCACCAACTAGGAGTTTGATACCGACATCATCGTTCCTCTCAAATTTCCTTAAAATTATTTAATTTTACATTAAATAGAATAAGTAATTTAGAGAAAGACCAAAATTTATAGTAATACTAATTTTTTAAATGTTGTATTAGGAAAATTTTATAAAACATAATAGGTTTAAATGTAATTTTCTTATGCTTTTGTTCATTTTTGAAAATCACAAAAATTTTTAAAATGCGCATATTAAGGAAGAAATTTAATGCGCTTGCCTTACTCTTGCCGGCTCTTTACCGAAATTTTGTGTACATACATTTAACATGCTTTATACTCTATATCTTTTAAATTATAATTTCGTCATGTTCTCTTATTTATATCCATCTTATTTATTTCACTTATGAAATCTACTTAGTTTATGCATCTCTTTAATCTCCCCGTCAATTCATTATTAGATATTGGACGTATCCTCTGATATAATTATAAATTAAATTTTAATATAGGGTAATTTGTTTCAACCACGTAGGTTAGTAGAGAGAGAGAGAGTGAGAGGAAGAGGGAGGTAGTGACAGAGAAAGAGAGAGAGAGACTACATGCTATATTGTAAGGGACTACCTACTATTTTAATTATACATGACTCTGTACAGGGCATATTTCTCGACAAAAGTTTGTGCAGGATCAGATTCGAATCCGCAGTTTCAGGCATGAAAAACCCAAAAGTATCTCACTGGAAATGTTAACCTTAACGCTCTTTTTTACACCTTTCAAACTAATAAAATTACTAACTTAATCTGTGATGCACACCAATCAAATTAATCAATAAATAATCGATTATTTAAATAAAACAAAAACTTATTTTCAAGAGTATCATGGTGGTAAAGTTACTTAACCAAGCGAAAGTTACTTAATACGAGCCCAATCAGAATATTTAGCGAATCGAACTCCACTGCTGGATTCCCGAAGCAGTGGACTCTCTGTTGACAAGGTCTGTCCTTGTGATCCTGCCACCAGAGCCTGCATATGGAGAGTGCAGTATGTAACATCACCGAAATATGTCAACAACCATTGGTAGTTACTGGTAAAAATTCCATCCATATATAGAACCTGCGCGATATTAATTCTAAAAAATTACGAATATTTAATGGCTTATTGATCCCCACGAGGTCACATATTCTTGCTATAGTATTTTGGGATAAATTGAATAATGTTCTGAATAATTGAGTAGAGATTACCTGGTTCCCCCCTCCCCATATGGTGATCCAAAAATAAATTGCGGTTTCCCATTTCGCCACCCATGACATAGCAACTAAAATATATCATTGCTCATTAATTTTCAAAATAAACTATTAACAATTAAGTAACGTCATGAAATAGAAGGTCAATTGAGTTCGTCAGATAAAATATTCATTCTTTATCTGCGAAAAATAATATTATACATGAAATTACTTGAATATTATAAAATTTTTATCCTGATGAGTTGCAGTTTATTAATAAAAGAAGTTAATTAATTAAAGAAGTGCTTTAAAATTGTTTATTAATTATCGGTTATAAGATGGTGGACTTACTCCATCCACTACTGATAGGAGACTTGTATAACTGTATATCTCCAAGCTATTACCAGAAGGTTTATTAGTAGAATAATATTTTCTCAACACTAACAAATTTATCAGATATTTGACGTATAATTTTGAAATGATATTATTAAACCTAAGAAAACTTTCACGGTAATAACATTTTATCCTTAAAAAATAAATCTACCTGAAAAATATTACTCGTGCAATTTCACGATCCGTTTTACTGATTGATAGATTTCGTTCGTAAAAACTATTTAAACCAGTGACCATATTAATAGATGATTGTTATTAATTATATATTTATCAATGTAAAACTGATATTTGATATTTTAATACATTTTAAAACAGGCAATAGTACACTAATTTATGTTTTAAACATCCTAATTGATAAGTCACGCAAATCATTTGATAATCATGGAAACAATTGTACTTAATGAATATTTTATTTAAATTTTTCATGCCAACTCATCCCTCACACACTTTTTTTTTTAACTTTTATTTATTTATTACATTCTGTTACATTAAAACATTTTGTAATTTGATCACCACAATGAATTAGAGAAAAAAAATGACACAATATTAATCACATGAGGAGAGAAGGTGACCAACGACACCACTCTCAAATCAACAATAGTAGCGAGATTTAGCTTTATACTTAATTACTTGAAGGAAAAAAATAATTGTTTTTTTGAACCTTCGAGCTCATAAAATTCAATAAATAGAAATACAGATTTAGAAAAACCTCGGATCCAAATTCATGATTTAAAAACTTCATAAGAGAACCGTATTTATTTGTCTATAGCTTTTTATAACAGGAATTACACTAAATATGGTATAAATTAGTATTACCTGACAATTTGTTGATGGAGCTTAAACCAAGTTATTAATTTCCTTTGAAATTCCATTTGGTTGGTTTTATCTTCTCCAAGCCTCTTCAAAGTTAGAGAGAGATATTTAAAATAAGAGACGTGTATCTTGAAAAGTGCTATAACTATACAGTCATGTAAAACCTTGTGAACTCCAGGTACAGCAAAGCCTAGAAACTAATCATTTTAACAATAATTAAATTGATAACGTTTTATAATATGGGGGAAGAGGGAGAGGAAGGAGAGAGGGGAGAGGGAGAAGGAGGGGAGAGGGAAGAGGAGGGGAGAGGGAAGAGGAGGGGAGAGGGAGAAGGAGGGGAGAGGGAAGAGGAGGGGAGAGGGAGAAGGAAATGAGAGGAGAGGGTCTAAGAAGTGGAGGGGGCGAGAGAGGGTGTGGGAGGGGGCCATGAGGGTCATATCAAGGTATCAAGGACGTACATATGATGGCTGACCATTGTTGGAGCATCAAGCGCGAAGTACACAAACTAAACACTCCAGAAAAAGCTACAAACGCAAATTTGTATCTTAATTTTTAAGTACTGTTCATTAATTAAACAATATTATATGTATGAACTCGATTTAACTTACATTAAATGTTTTGTAAACTGTATATTTGGTACGTTTTGACTTTATGCTCTTTTAAATGCATGATTTTGTTGATTTCTGAGGATATCCTGTAGTTTAAAAAGTTGACGTGATAGACAAAATCTGAGGTTATTCTCAGATTCCGTCGCCAAGAATTAGTGACAAAACAGTGTCAGATCAAACTCATCAAAAAATGTGTTCCATAGTGTTATTATTATTACTATTGACCAGCACATTGCAAGTTGCACTAAATATGTAGAGTGTAATCAACAATAAAGTTAAAAAAAAAAAAAAGATTTATTTTACTTGTTGAAATATCAGAAGCTCGTAGATAGAAGGGTGGCCAACTTCAAAAGGGCACTGGGTTGGTACGGCAGGATTCTCGCCGTAGTTACCGTTGATAGCGCCGAAGACGGGCACCGAGAGGCAAAGGAAGAAAGGGCTGAGGATCGTGGTTACAGCCATTACCTTGACGAAGAGAGTAATCTGGTAGGAGTCCCTTTCGTGGATCTTCAGAAAGAGTTCTTGGTGACCAAGTTCGGAGGATTGCAGCTGTAGTGTCAACTTGTCCAAGTTACCAATCAGCTCTTTGAATTCATTCTTCTTAACCCAGTAGAAAACAGTGATCAGAAAACTGGTCAATTGAAAAAATAGAACTGAGGATCCGTAGATCTTATTCTGTGGAGAATAATAAAAATAATATATCAATTATTTACATTGACCTGGATTACAAGAATAAACATATTAGGTTTGAAAATTTTAAAATTATTAATTTTTAATTACCTATGTTTACAAACATTGACATGATTAATTTGTAAATAATCTAAAGGGTTATTGTAACTACCAATGAATATAGAACTATCATACCTTTCGTAATCCGTCTTCATTGGTTTCTGCAAACCATCTTCTGTTGGCGAGCGCTTTCGGACATTATCCATCCTCTTGGCCGAATACATGTGTTCACTGTCACCGAAAGCGCTCGCCAACAGAAGATGGTTTGCAGAAACCAATGAAGACGGATTACAAAAGGTAAGATGATTAATTTGTTTTTTAAAACAAATTCACAATTACTTGCTTACTCACTATTTGTCTATGTACTTTTTTATTTAAATAAAGAACAAATTAAGAAAAGACATTGAAAAATATTAGAAGAAAAGTTTATTAAGAAATGCCAGTCTCCAGGAAAAGAAGGTATGGCAGTTAATGAATTTTAAAATCAGGACTCCCACAGAATTATCAACTGATTATTTCATCGTTCAATTTTATTACTGAAAGGTTTTCCGTAAAAATTGAACCCTAGAGAAGTTGACCAGGACGTACAAGAATGCCCGTTCCAGGGGGGTCACTTGGTACATTGTCATCAGACGGGATTTACCACATAACCAAGTGGTTACCAAGGTACTGTTACAGCCGCCACCCGACTGCTCCGCCTTTCTCAACAAAGCCTTTAATTTTTTTATTTTATTTTTTTAAAAATACATTTCAAAAATAAATAAATAAATGAAAACTTTTGTTGAGACGGAAGCTTATCACTCTAATAGTGTAACATATATTAGCATCTAGTTAATACTAAATTGATAAGAACTTATCTTCTAAGGAATCTTTAGTTCTAGGGGGACAGCGCGTTTAACTCTGGTTAAGGCGTATACAATGTTGTCGCAAGATATGTACTTCTAACTGTGATGACATAACATCTGTTGAATAGTACGATTTTTAAAATGGTTTACACTCATTCTTATCATCTTAGGATATAAAATATGTCCTAATTAAGCTTATTATTGAATGAGGTCTAATGATTTTTTACTAGTCGTACAATATTGAATAACTAGAAAAGGTATTATGGGGAGATTCACAATAGTACAATCCTAAGATGATTTTTGCTGGGGTTCGGTCGAATATTTTTCAATATTGTTTTCATAAACTTTTGTCTTACATAGCTTTCTACTTTCATACTCTTGATATCACATTATATTATAATTCTCTATTATACTAATTTCAAATATTACTGTATTCTCATGACATTGTATTTCTACAGCCCTGAAGATGGCTTACAATGTAAGCCGAAACGTTAATACTCGACCGAACCCCAACTAAAATCATCTTAGAATAATATCTACGGTCAACAAACTCTCATTTTGAACAATAGTACAATATTTTTTTTTAATTTATTTATTTTTTTTTTTTTTTTATGCGGGCTCTTACAAAAATGAAGGGTGCTTCGAATCAATTTCTAAATAATAATTTTCTTCTCGAACAAGAACCAATTGGATCAAATGAGGTAAAACAAAACAAATATGTTGCTTAAGTACATTTAATAATAAATAAACAATTGTGAAATTCAATACCTCTAATTTTTCGTTATGACCAGTTGCATAAGTTGAACAGCTTATTTTATAAACCAAAAAAACAACGACAATTTTTTCGAGGAAAGAGTGAAGAAAAACTGTTCTGGCTGAGGCATTTTTAAGCGTAAGCAATGGCAATCCACTCCTCCTAGAGATTGCAAGGATGGTACTACAAAATAAATACAAAAAATTGTTAAAATATTTAATGACAATTATTTCCTTCATTATATAAACATGAACTAGTTTTAATTTAACAAGCTACATGTTGCACAATGTATTTCCCACATAATAAGTGTTTTTCATGAAATAATGACAATAGATCTAAGAAGAGGAGACACACAAAAAAAAAAAAAAATTGATTTACTCGAAATATTCGAGTGCTTGACCTGATTTTTTTTTCAATGAAATTGTATTCAAATTTTTTTTTTCTAACTAAAATAAAGACTTACTGTATAAAAAATAAATTCTTTATAAAAAAAAATGGTGTATAATAATATAATATATAATAAAACAAATCACACAGGAAAGAAGTTCTGAAGGGAAAATAAATATTAAATACTAATAAAAATGTTAAAAGAAGTTTGATTTAGAAAAAGTGTCCTCTTTGTTTACTACATAACACTGGAATAGCGTTAAAATATAATCTCTCCACAACAGCAACAAATCTAAAAATGACAACCATCAACAACAACAACAAATTGTAATGTAAAAATGGCCCAGACGCCATATCATCTCATGCTATTTATTCCCTCGGTCAGCACGAATATTCACTTGTTTCAGTTAATCTTAACTAACATAACAAGGTAATTTGCTTATGAACTGGTTGTGGTGATGCTTACTGATACGTTGTGCAAATGTACTGACAGTACTCAGGTTCTAAAATGTTCTTTTTTAATTTTTTCCATAATTCAACCAATAATACATCATTCTAAATACAACAGAATGTGCTCAACATATACACTAAATTAATCAATAATTTAGCCTTTCAAAGTATAACTCAGAGTTTATCTATTTATATTATTATATTATAAGATCAGGATAAATGTATATGCATGGATTACTCTCCCACACACACACACACACACACACACACACACACACACACACACACACACACACANCACACACACACACACACACACACACACACACACACACACACACACACACACACACACACACACACACACACACACACACACACACACACACACACACACAAAACCGTCAGACATATTATATTAGTGGATTATATTAAATTTAATCTTTGCTGAAATTGTATGAAAATAATAAACGTTATTTATAAATAAATTATTGCAAAGATAATAAATTTGTCTTGCAGTTTTATAATTAACTAATATTTGTATTCGAATTTTCGATCTCATTACTTATAATGTATTGTATTATTTATATTGAGTATCATGGCACTGAACAAAATATAACACCTGCTCTAGCGAACAATGTTTTTGTACTCGCATTAAAATGTCAGCTAATCCCATTCCTATTCGTTCCATTTCACTTTAGAACAAAGTTGTCGATCAAATTCATTTAAAATTGATATACCTTAATTAATGTCATATTTTAATGCTATTTAATATGCCACCTTCATATTCATTTAGAAGGACAACTAAACTTATACTGTCAAGTTAAAAATTTTCAGTAAAGATAAAGACCCACTTTTATATATTCAATTTCGCTGTAAAACTCTTAAAAAGTGTCGAACATGTGTTGGCCTTCATTATTCTTAACCAGATATAACACCCGCTACATCCAAAAAACATGTTAAAAAACAACAATTTTTACTGCAAGGGAACAGAATAAAAAATCTAACTGAATAAAATATCCTGACAGGACTCGAACCTGGATCTCCTGCTATCCGGGCCGGTGCATTTACCAATTATGCTACCGGTACAAGTCTGATAAGTTATTTAATTCCCCGCACTGTTCCCTTGCACTAAAAATCGTTAAAATTCACGTGGGATTAAATACCACAAAAAAAGAATATTTACAAAGTTTTTTAAGCTCATTTGTTATTGTTGGTAATAGCCCATTCCTGTAAAACCGATTTCGCTTAATAAAAAGTTACTTTTCCGTTTTGTATTTAATAACCACATAATGCTTTTTTTTTAATAAGAAAAACTCTACTCTGCATGTAGAGTGTTGACACAGACTCTCTCTCTCATGACATAAAGGTTAGAGAAAGCTGTCAATAACCTTCCTCAAAATCCCACTGCTGGAAGTTTGTTGGCCTTGCAATGAGATCAGATGTTTTTGCCCTCATGCATCTCCTTTTTCAAGGTGAACAACCCCTAAGGAATAACAATCGACATTCAAAACTCATGCACATTTTCAAATTGGAATACTTGCTTCAATGCGATTTATTGTAAGTCTCTTACTCCCTCGTATCTCAGACTTGAGAACCAGAGAGTATCCTTTTGCAAACCACTGTCGGTAGCAGATCATAATGAAGGTCAATCAACATCTAGGTTATTACGCCCTATAAATACCCTTTAATATGTTTACTATAAATTAGTTAATAAAAGACAGTAATCAGGATTATTTCGACCACTATAACAACCTAAATTAATGGATTTTTTATTATTATAATAAATAATTTATTATTAACTAAAATAGTAAATAATATCTTATTCTTTAATTTAGATTTTCCAGGCTATACCTGATTTTTTAAGAAAGTTTAACAGCCCATCCACTGTAGAGGGGCTGTTCCCAAGGCACTCCGCCATATTTCTTCCAATGCCTTCCCTAGTGAAGTAATTCTGATAAACTGGGCAAACCTCTATGATGTGCTGGATTGTTAGGTGAACTTGGCAGGTATTACACTTAGGCGGCAGATCTTTGTTAATTAGGTGTATATGAGTAAGGTTCGTGTGACCTATCCGCATACGGGTCAGTATTACCTCTTCTCTTCTATTCCCACGGATGGAGGTGTTCCATTCTTTTGTGGTGTTTTTTATACTCCACAGTTTGTTGTGTGCTGGTTCTAGCATCCATGCATTTTCCCAGTCTTGGAGTGCCATTTTCCTTAGCCAGTTTTTAAGCTCATCTGGTTCGAGGATACTTAGAGGAGGTTCGAACATACCGGCTGCTTCCTTTGCAGCTTAGTCTGCCTTTTCGTTTCCTGGAATTCCAACATGTGAGGGAAGCTTGAGATAGTTAACGGTTTTCCCTAGTAAATCTACAATTTTGAGGAAGTGAGTTATTTTCAAAACCAGGGGAGTTGGCTTATTGAAGTTACCACTGTCAGTTCTTCCCGTATCCAAGTATGCTCGCAAATTTAATTTATTTATGTCGTTTTCCAAGTTTACGTTATTGAATTATTTCCTATACTTCTCAAAGCAAGCCCTGCATAAGTTATAGGAAACCCACTCGCCCTATATAACTCTACTCTGACAAAAGGTGACATTTCCTAAAAAAATATAGTTTTAATATGTCTTACTTCTGAAATTTGATATTTTCATTCAACAACTTTTTAATTTATATTGATATTCATGGCAGTTGGGATAGTATAATTTTTGTTTTATTTTAGTCTCTGCTATGTATGTAAATTTGTTTGCAGTTCAATTACATCGAAATTAAAAACGTACCAAAAGTTTAAAAAAATCGTTATTCAAGCACTAAAAAATATTTATATCTCACCAACAGGAAATATAAGTATTAAGCCCAATATAAGTAAGTAATATGCCCAATATAAGCTATTTACTTTAGCTCCCATCACCCCCCCATCCCACCCTCATACGGGAATTAACATAAATGACTTCACTGATTCTACATTGGAAAATTATGGGTTTAGGAGAATAACGAAATTAAAATGGAAACAATATGCTGCTGATTGTACATTATAAGAGAAATATGTCCAGCCGAAATAGAATAATTAGGTTGGTACGACAGGGAGGAAGTTATCTGGCTAGTCTCGGTGGTGTAACTGGCTGACGCGCTTGCCCGGATAGCAGGAGATCCTGGTTCGAGCCCCGGCTGAGACAGATAGATTTTTTTCTATTCCCTTGCATTTATTGTTTAAAAATTGATGTGAGATTAAATGCCACAACAACAAAAAAAAAGTTTAATAATTAAGTTTGTTTAGTTACCCCTTGAAAATCCGAGCAAAGGCCTTATTCAAAAGGAAAAGAAGGAGTGGCTGTCAAAAAACTTATGACTGTAAATGGCTTAGTCTAAAATTGTTGCCAGTAGTCAGGGAAATAGCACATGAGGTGCCAAAGAGCAATTGAATCGCACGAACAAAATTTCGGAGCCTGTATAAATGCCAGTGCAATACGCGGGATGCATAGACACAGGTCGTCCAAAATGTTGAGCAGATGGGAGTATATTCCCATAGTATATTCAGTAACATCAAATTTCCTTTTCTATTTGAAGAGTGTTACATAATGAGTGCATTTAAGCGTAATTTTTGTCAGTAATCAGTAAATTAAAACTGTTTGAAATTCTAGTTCAATGAAACGAAATCTAAATACAACTTTTTTTTATTCTTTTTTTTTTATAAATATTATTTTTGTGTGTTATTTAATCCCACGTAAATTTTAACAATTTTTAGTGCAAGGGAACAGAATAAAAAATCTAACTGTCCCAGCCAGGACTGGAACCTGGAAGAGATCCAGGTTCGAGTCCTGGCTGGGACAGTTAGATTTTTTATTATGTTCCCTTGCACTTAAAATTGTCTAAATACAACTATGCTTCTAACTTTTTTTTTTTTAACTACACTTAAGGGTTTCAGACTTATTAACGAAGGGAACCAATCTATTAGTTTGGTCTTGATGATCTGACCTTTTCTCTGACCATTCAACGTTCATATTCACAGTGAGGCTATAGATATCATAAAATTATGTATACAAATGCAAGTGATACATTGCACAGCTTCCATGTCGTGCGTCCTCCCAAATTTCTTAAGAAAGCTTCATTGGGATGACTTCGTTAATGGCGGAATCGGATGTAGAATAGTGTGGTTTTTGGTTCAACTTGAAAATATGTTCATATTGTTAGAATTAGTGAAAATATTTATAGAAGAACAATGTGTGTAATGTGTACGAAAGGTTTATTATTTTTACATCCTATAGAATTATATGAGAAACTCTTAGTAAGGAAATTATTAAAGAATTTAAGTTTAAGACTCAGGTGAGGCACCTTAATTTAAAAATACAGAAACCAAATTTTTTTTTTATTCCATAACATTCAATGAACACACTTTTTGATAACATCGGATGCCCGCATGGGGAAGTGGATAAATCAACTCTGGATTGAGATTTCTTCGGCTTTTTCGTTTTTCCCTTAAAAATGTCTGCCGTCTACAGAAATGAAGGGTATCAAGAGGCTTAAGTTGTTTTCAAACTACTCATCGGACGTAAATTAGAAATAAGTGTAGTGAAACTTGGAAAATTTTCAATTATATGGTAGTGTTTTCACTCAATCAAATGTTTGGTCAAATGGTAAATTTTATTAGGCGTAACCCAACTTAGTTTCAAGTTCATCCTGATGAATGAATGCACATTAAATAACATAATTATACTGTAGTTTTGAATCTTTAGCACTAAAACCACTGAGGAGCATCAGGCCAGCTTAAGGGCCTCGCAATCTTGGTGCTGTAGGTTCGAATCCCGCCTAGAGCAAGTTTTATCGATGAATATAAGCTTGTCCTGTGCCATGGATGTTTAGTATGGAATGGCAACTGTAGATAGCCCCTTCCTCCAAGGCTATATGTGTATGAAAAAAAATAGATAAGACATATTATAACTAATAAATAAAATCGACTCTCCTCTTCCGGTCCGTCTAGGTCCAGTGCAGCAATCATTATTACCTTTTCCGTACAAACAATCCGGCCGTTTACTCTACGTACTTATAACGAGATATACGAAATCTGCTAACTACTCGCTGCTACGAATATTCTGCTTACAGTGGATAAATACAGCTAATCTGTATAAATATAAGTAATTTCTCTAAAGATATTAAACATTTAAAGCAGTTAAATATATTTTAACCCCATATAAAACACGCACATACATATAATGTAGGGGTTTACATAAATGGTAAGGATGTAAGGTATTTTTCTCTGTCCAAGAGAGGGGTGTAATGAGTGAGAGAGACATGTTTCTTCCCCCCAATTATCAGTAATGTACTGAGGTGTCAGAGAAAAGTAACCTGTACGAATTGGAGAAGCAGAGACTTGACATTTCACGAAGGTGACTGAGAACGATGTTGAGGTCTCGATAACTTATGAAAGAATCAGCTCCGTCACAGCATGTCCCATTCCCACGAGATAGGAAGGTGAATTCGGCAATTATCTCTCTCCCATTAATCCCCCCCTAATTTGAATCTCAAACATTAATTCTTTTGCCCCAGTCCCCAATCTCTTGTAAAAAATTAATGCCTGACTTGATTATTGCCTTGTTCCTTGTTCTTTTTTTTAGTTGTAGTTAAATGAGAATCAATTGGATTACAAAATTCAATTTAGAATTTAATTTAAACCTCCTGTTCATAGATTTATTTACAATTTAGCAAGGAAAAGAAAAATAATGTTAATTTGTGTCAAATGCAAAAGCTAGCTTTTTATTCAAAAATATGAATGTCGTGTTCTATGTCCATGACGTGGTGATGTTCTAATATTGAAATTCGAGCTTCCAAAACGATGGGTATGTTTGAATTGGCATCTCTCAGTTAGTTTATATATGAATATGAAATCCAATATGATCGTTCCTCGATTACAGGTATTCAATATGATCGTTTCTCGTTTGCTAGCATCCAATATGATCGTTCCTCGATTGCTAGTATCCAACGAACAAAGTTTTGTTTACTTTATTTGGAGAATTATGCTCTGCAATGCCTGGAAAAGACTTTTGATGCTACTGGAGCCGAACCAGGCAGGACAAGCAGTAGTAAATAGTGGGAGGATGAGTGACTTGTAGTATAGCCATATGTTGTACTTACATCAAAGTGTGGTAAATATATTCTGTAAAAATATAGGTTAGCTTAATCTAGTGTGTGTGTGTGTGTGTGTGTGTGTGTGTGTGTGTGTGTGTGTGTGTGTTGTTGCAGCCGCTTGTCACTATGTAATGTCCGTATATAGGAAAGTGCTTCGAAGTATCTCTTGGTCTTTATGATTCCAAGGAACAGGGAACTTATGACTTTATGATTACAGTTTTAATCAGAAGGAAATGGTAATAAATTGCAATAATTATAAATTTTATCTCATGATATTGTGTCAAAACTATTTTGAACGTCAACCATCTCTTAAAAATGGCTATTCAGCTGATCTCGTGAAAATGAATCTAATTTTTTTTATATATATTGTTCCCATTTTGCCAACTTATTTTACATTCTTATTGTATTTCATCACTTTTAATTATTCGTCACAAAGAAATTGTATTTTTTTTCCTTACACACACCAAGATGAAATACATAGTACGTAATACCTTTTTATTATTAAAATGTTACACTATATTATTTTAATTACAATTATCATTAATATTTTATTACGGAGTTAAAATTAATATATAAGTTTTAACACATTTACTTTAAATTCCCTTCAAGTCACTTTTTTTACTTATATTTTTTCCAGTATTTTATATGAGCATTTGTAAACATTTGTAAAGTACATTAATAATTTCTCACTTTAAAAGATTACAAGAAAATGTATACCCGGAAGGTAAGTGGAAGAGATATAAATTTTCTTAGAAAATCGAAGAAGGAATGGGGCAAGTTGGAGCATTAAAATTTTCAATATTTATACAATACCATATGTAAAGCTGAAAGTTTGCATTTGACATAAATGATTTTCGGTATTATCGATTTCATAGATCAAATATATTACTCTATGGCAATTTATATTAAAATAAAGTAAGAAAACCAACAGAGGAGCATAAACTGTGAAGCAGAATCTTCGCTCTCACAAGCAGAAAAGGACATAAATGAAGATAGTGTTTTGATGGCTGGCTTCAAATAGGGTGGGAAGGGCTCGGATGTACGCAAATATTTCAAAATAATTTCTGAAATAGCTTCCATAATGGCCTCTTTAGCTGCTTTACTTGAGTTCGCTTCCTACGTCAAAGTCATCTGCCATTGGTTATGTTCCAGCCCCGACACTCCGTCTATCCATCTTCTCTGTGTTTTCCTCAGCTGCGATATCCTGGTTGTTCATACTCCAATAACCTTGACCACTTAGATCCATTGAGGTTATTACTAGACAGTGTTAACTCCATAAACTTTCTAGAAATAATTTCAGCAGCTTGGATAACGAAAGCGAGCGAGGGTCTTTCATCTTCGGGCTGTTGTGAGCCAGGAATGGCCGCCGATCTAGAGGTAATATAGAAAGGTAATTGCAGATAATTCCTGGTTCTTTGCGTTCTCTAACACTGACAAACAAGCTCAAACAAATATTCATAGTACAAAAATCCATAGATCATAAAATAAAATAAAATTACATTTTATACCAATCTTGTTATCCTATTATTTTATTAAACAAACAATTATATAGGTTTATAAAGCTTGTCCTGAGCCATGGGTGTTTAAAATGGGATGGCAACCTGCAGTTAGTCCCTCCCTCCACGACCCTAAGTGGTTCAAAGGGGGGCTAACAATATAATCTAAAATAATCTAGGAAAATCAGACCCGAGCGGTTCTCGATCCTGAAAGATGACTGCCCGCGATAACTGCCCGACCACTGACGTGACTGGTTATCTCATCCGAGAATGAGGGTGTGCACAGTTGTACCAGTCGGTCCACACACTCTTGGCCAATTATTGTGACCGAGGAGTTATCACGGAGTGCCCACCACCAGGAGAGGTCCGACTGATCCAGGTTTATCTGCATACACATAAGAAGTGTCTTCCATAATTATAATTTTTAAAAGTGAAGTAAAGTGGATTTAGGAGATACAGATACGATAAAACGCTGATTATACATGCAAGAAAGCAGGCTAAAATTACCCTCTATTCATGCATGTTCGGAAACCCATTAAAGGACCACTCTCTTCTCTATATCTTCTTACATGGTGATATATTTCTGAACAAGCTAAACTGTTCTTCAAGAACACATGTTCTTCAAGCTTTGCAGAGCACTAAGTAAATCAGTTATAACGACAGTATGGTAAGGATTGCAACAAATAATTAAATTTTCTGTGGTTGGCAATTTGATCTGTTTTAGCTTCTTCATTTTTGAGATAGTGAGATTAAAGTTGCTTTCCGATTTTCAAGGAATAGTCACAAGTAATTGGGGTGGAAGAAATAACTCTTGGCGGATCTTTCTGGATTACGGTAAATCTTTTTCATGTGATTAATGGCTAACTTGTGACGTCTTAGTATTAGGAGAGCACACAAGTACGGAACAAGTGCCGATTGATGTTCTGATCTCAACAAGATAGACGCTGCAGAATTCACTGAGATGCTTGGACGAGCGGAGGCAGACGCCAATTCCCGTTTCATCATTACTGTTGATCTACTTTTCTCTGTTGCTTTCTTTTGTTAATGTCTTCATCAGAACCACCGTTGAAAGTTTTATTGCAGCCTTTGGCGAATTCTCCCAGTATTTGTACAGGGTGATCAGTGAGTGATCCTTTGCGGTCTAGACTACAGTTAGTGCATCTTACATCCGTACTTTTTACTTAAACAGTTTTATAAGTATATATTTATTAATAGTTTCTAAGAATTTTTGCCAGCACTCGTTTCTGCATTAATTAAATACTGTATAAACAGAATGCGACACTAAAGAATTTGTCGTTTATATTCAATTCAATTTTCGGAGTTCGTTTTGATTTGTCTCAGGGTCTTTCTCTTGTTACGCCCGGCATATTTGTTTACACGCTTCGTGTATCCAAGTAACAAGTGGTCACTTTGGGTCTTCTGACGAACGATATTTAGCTGTATTAGCGACTTTTTATATTGAGTTTGTTGTAAGTTCGTTTTCGGTGTCAATGTTTATGGATTCAGGTTGGTCTGTAGGTGTGAGGCAATTTATTCGTCTTTACCTATAATACAGTTTTTCTCTGTTAGGTTATTGTGTTGTAGTTCAATAATATTTATTTTTAACTGGGTTATGATCACTTCCTTGTAAACCTGTAAGTTGGATCCATATCAATGAGCCGCATATTGAGGTGGTAGAGGCGGTGATTTCCAAGACTGAGAATGTACATAAACCAGATTATTTAAATATGCGTGCTCACTTGTATTCAATGATTACAATTAATCCATTATATATCTAATTGAAAATATTTACTATTATATGCCAATATAATAGTACATTAAGAGACTAATCAGTCTTCTTCGTCTCAGATTCGTTACCATCTTGTATGTTCCACTCACTCTCAAGGTGGCTCACAGCACAATTGAGCAGTCAGTCCGGGATCTGAGGCATTTGAATCTCGACATTCGAGGCTCCAGAGGAAGGTTGGGAGAAGGATTGAGGGGTGGGGATGAGTGAGTAGGTCGGTGGAGGGTGGAGGAAGGAGTGGGGTACGGTCTGAAGGATGGCGGAGGAAAGAGATAGGGGAGGGGGAGGCCAGGCCTCAAAATGGCCTGAGGGGCGGAGCCCACCCCGAGAGAATAGTTGGCCTCAGTGGGCTCCAAGATTGGTGCGTCTGTTTGAACGGAGGTGATCAATTTTGAAGTTAGGCCGATTTTTTGGCTAGCGGTAGACATTACATTGAGTGTATGTGTATATATACACACACAATCTGAATATCAAGGAGCTATTCTTCTTTTCTTATCTTAAGAATGTTCTTGTTTCACTAGGACTTTGCATTTACATGAATTGATTTAATTTTCATTTCTTCCATTTATTTGGGGCAGATACGGGGAGTATGGTGGGGATCCTTACAGTTTTAACAAATCGATTCCTTATTGCAATATAGTTTGTTATATTATTTTGAACAACAGTTTTTTCACGGCCTTTATATTACAGTTCGTTGAGGAGTGCCCAGAACGAAGACGAGAATAACAACTAAGAGTCAATATTAACTCACTGGAAGACTTAAATGTCCTGCTACAATTTCAGAAGGAGGGAGAATGTTGAGAAAGTATAAATATATATAAAGCGATGGAAGGGACTATCATCAAACTTTTTTTTAAGAATCTGACTAGCATCTTTAACATTTTGTTCTTTGTCCAACATTAGGAAAATTTCAATTATGTCATTATATCTAATATATAGTCTGAACTATTATTCGGCCTACAATGAGGTTCGACCATTACTTGAATTTCATTTCAAGTTTTTCGGCGAGAGCGTTATTAAACAACTGTACGAAAACGGTAGCATATCTTAAGTTTCTAGTTGTTTCTACCAATCCTGCCTGTCCCAGAATAGCTTTCTCTACTAAAAAAGGGGAACATTAAAGAGATCTCCGACTATTTCCTTTTAATATTTATAAATTTAATTGTTTACGGGAGGCATTTAAATAATTGTTCCTCTTTCTCAAATAAAGGCTGATGATTTTTTTTGGCGTTTTAGACTCGGGATTTTTCCATTGTTCTAGAGCAAGAAATAAATTAAAAATTTATAATCTATCATTCTATTGTTATTAATGGAAAAGAAAATTTCCTTAAAATTAGTAAAATAAAATACTTTTTTTTTCTTAATGGTATAATAGATAAAATGCATTCTTATCTGTATCCTCGTGTGATCCTCTCTCGAAGAAGTTCAAGGCAGGACTGTTATTTCGTGTCCTGCCCGTAAGTACATTTGTAGCATCTGAAAAGCAATCCAGGACCAGCTCCGGCTCAATGGTCAGGAACTAGAGAGCTTAAGTACCTTGGAGCAGTCTTCGGAGGAGTCAGGAAATTAGTGGTCGAAACTCGGCAGCAAACAGAGACGATACACTCTGTCATGGAAAGCAAGTTCATTAGGAGAAGAGGAACATCCTAGAAGACGAAAATAACATAGCAAATGTCGGTCTGGACCCTGAATTATGGAAGTGTGTCGTGGGGTGTGGTATCCCTTTCGTGGGTGAATAGATAAGTTTACCATATACATCTTGACTTTCTTCAAAATTGTTTAAATTATCATAAAAGTGATATGAAAATTGCTTTTCCCTCCGGGGACAACAACGTAATGACAAGCGGAGTAAATGTTAGCAGCAAACGAAAACGACATAATGTTACATATAATGTTTCTCTGAACAATGTGTTCTGTGTTCTCTCATATGGAACATGACGACTTGCATTCTACAAGAAATAACTTCTAAGAATAAACATTTCCCCCCCGTTTGCTGTAAACAGAAGTTTCAACAACTACACAGCAGTTTTAGCAAATCTAAAGAAAACTTTTCTGATAACATTAATATTAAACTTAAAATGAATAAAAATATTTTCCTTGACTATTATTTAAAAGACTTCAATGATTTACAAAAAGAATTTATCGCAATATAATGGGAATTTCACAATTTTATTTACTTTAAATTCAGAGATAAAACCAAAATATGAAATAAATGGTCTTACCACTATCGTGGATATAGAATAAATTTAAATTTAGTTAGAAAATCATAATATAAGAGTCAACTCAATTCACCAAGTGATGAATAAGAAAGTAAGAATGTTCAACTACACATTTGGATTGTTACATTAAAAAATAGAAATTTAATTCCATATATATACAGAATTTTAAATACATATGTAATGTGGTAATTTAATACAGAGTAGCAATAGAACTTAAACATTGCTACAAATGCTAACAATTTTATCAGGTCTCCTCAAAATGCCTTAAAAAGCCGAAATGTTTGTAGTACTCCGAGGAACACTCGACCAAAACATGTAAAGAACATACAGAAATCAATTTTATAGGCCGTTATGTGCAAGCTGTGGGGGAAATACACCGCGCCAACGATAAGACATGTACTTCTTTTGGGAGAAATATGAATTTAAAACTTAGCAGAACCTCACCAAGGGTCCTTCTAACTCAACTAACACACAACAAATATGTATTTCAAAATTTTTTAAAGACCAAGTTCTGTTTCTCAAAAAAATAAGGAATGACGATATGTCGATTTTAGACGATCTAAAGAAAATATAAGATTTTATATTCTCAATCAACTTGCCAAATATTCTCAAGACATTCATACAGTAACAAAAACGAATAGAGAACAAGATGGTATGTTAAAATGTTATATATATATATATANTATTGTGTTATTTAAATATATGCATAATGCTCCAGAATATGAAAATAAAGACTTTACAATACGCATTTTGTTCTCACTTTTATTGATAACATGATTATCCATGCTACTATTATTTCACAAGCTGCATTTGACACTATACAAATTATATAATAAAAAAATTATATAAATCAGTTTTCAAAAACTTTACAGGCTGACAAAACTACAAAAAATATTATACAAACACAAAACTAATTTTAACCTGCTAGTATAAACAATTTGATAAGAGAAAGACTATTTGTTTTCGAGGCAAGATTAGAGTGGACGAGACCCAGGCCTCGCTTTTCAGAATCTTTTGCATAAATTGTAAACAACAATCATGTTTCCAATGTATTGTCATCTGCTAGCCGAAATATGGGCATAACTTCAAAATTCAAATCTCTACTCAAGCAGACGACCCAATCTTTGAGAGTACAAGGTTCCTGGAGCCCCCCCCCCCCCGGAGGGCCTATCCCCCTCCTCCAACCTACAGACTAACCCCCACTCCTCAATTCTTCCCCCATAAATTTCTTCCACCCTTCATCTGGAGCCTCAAATGTCCAGACAGCAATCGAGGAAGGCAGACAGCAATTCCACTGGTTTACAAGGAAGTGATCTTTACACGATAAAAAATAAATATTATTGAACAACAACACAGGAACCTAAGAGAGAAAAACTGTATTATAGATAAAGATGGCTGAACGAATAAATTACCGCACCATCCATGAATGTTGACACCTTAAACGAACTTACAACAAACTCAATACTAAAAGTCGGTGATGTAGCTAAATCTCGATTTTCAGAAGACCCTAAGCGACCAAATGTTACTTGGATACACGAAGATACAGGAGACCAATAGCGATAATTCTATCGAATTTGCAATCAGCATTTTGCAAGCAGAATCAAAAAAGAGAAATTCCTAAAATCTTAAGACGGCACTAAAATGGATACTATGATTTTTTTTTAAATAAAAAATATTTTTTAACATCTTGAGCAACTTAAAGACTGAAGAAAAAACAAAACCATGCAAAACAGAGAATGCTTTTAAATTTTTCCAGAAAAAATGTTGACAATGATAATGAATTTTATTAATAATTTAAACATTCTGAAAATAATGTTATTAAATGAAGCAAAAAAACATTCTCATAGAAGAAGACGATAAAATGAAAGGAATAAATATTTATATTGGTAAATCTGTAACATAAAGGCATGGATTAAAGTGATAATAGTCTTAAAGACATATATACTGGACAAATATGATATATTCTTCCCAACTAAAGTTATTTACAGGAAAAACTGTTTATTAACAAAATGCCATCGCCAACTATCAAAATACCATAAGCATTTGCCCAATACGAATTAGACTTTTTAAATTTTACACGGAGGCATAAAAGTTCCTGGAAAGGAAAATTTTTTTCTATATTCTTTCACTTTTAGTGTATAGTTAAGCCTACAAATGAAGTCCAATATAAGGAATAGAAACATTAAGAATATTAGTTATATCCTGTTTAGACTAAAGAATAATTTCTGAAAACGGAGTAGAATTGAATAGTTTAGAAAAAGAACTATTAGCATTGTGCAAAACATAATTGCATCTATTTTGCTCACCTCTAAAAGCTTATGAAACACATTAGGTTACTGAGGAATATATATTAATTTGAGAAAGTATACAAACTACAATGCTCGCAATGGAACTATCCATTCATGGACATGACTAAAATTTGAAATAATTAAGGGAGAAACATCCGCTTTTTAATTAGAATTGGAAAAATGGTTACCCACCGCTACGTAAAAAATAATTTTCAAAGATAAAGAAACACAATTAAGCCGAGAAAACATACATAGAAACTCATTTAATACCAATCCAATTGAATAATAATAAAATTCATACATAAAATTAAAAAAGAACTAAAGCAAATTTAGAAAAAAGGCTGATTTTAAACTTATGACAGAACAAAGATATAAAAAAAACCTCATATACTTTTTAGAAAACAATAAATACAAAACTACCATCATCCGTTTCAATCCAACCTTAATTCTTAACATCTTAAACCTAAATTAACACATCAATCCCATTTTTTAAACGATTCTTATGCCCATAAATGTATAATGAGACAAAGATTATTAATAATTAATATTTTAATTGAAAGCATACATTTTAGCAAATGTATCATACACTTTTGTAGCAGTAATTATAAATATTACAATATCAAATTTTTACTATAAGGATACTGAGGACCAAAACCTTAAACAACTACTTATAATTTCATTTAAAGTTATGACTTTTGGAAAAATATGAATTAATTTAATGGAATTAAACAACGATTTAATGACAACCCATATTTTAAAAAAATATTACAAATTCCCGTAGTTTAAGTATTTGTATAATTATCTTGAAAGCTATAATCAAAATTAATAACACTATTAATCCCTTGATAAAAATCAGTCTTTGATTGACAACAAATAAGAAGCTATCGCCAAAGGACTCGATTGGGAGGGTATAGAGTAAATCATTGCGATTTTATTACATACGTTAAATTCTCGTAGAAAATATAAATATTCACATTTAACTAAAAAATATCTGAGTGTCTTCCTCTTGGAGACACATTCATGAGGCAGAATTTCATTGGGATTTGCAGTTCAGCAGAAACAGTTTAATTAATTTTCTTGGCCTTCACTTAAAGTGATCAAGTTCTATGGATTTATTTTGGTAAATGGGGGTATTATGGTAGTAGATTATCATGAAAATAATTAATGATCAGCCTTAGTATATCGGACATTCCGCTAAGGACATGTGTAGGAGCTCAAGCATACTCATGTCAGATAAGTAGATTTGATCAATTGCACAATTTGTCATCTAAACTTTTTATATCTTATTCAATCACGCATCACATAGGACCCCATTTTTTTTTCCAAAAATAATTTATTGCAGTACCTCGAACCAGTTATAAAAAAAAGAGCAAAACTTTCTACATTCATACTTTTGATATCACATTACATTATGGTAATTCTGTATTATAATATTGTAAATTATTATTGTATTCTCATGACATTGTATTTCTACAGCCCTGAGGATGGCTTACAAAGTAAGCAGAAACGTTGGAAGATAATTTAAAAAAAAAACACTTTTCTAAAAACTGTGTGTTTTTTTTTCCTGATCTATCTTGACCGAACCCCAACTAAAATCATCTAATATTTCGTCTTTGATTTCTGAACAGCGGAATCCATCAGTCCTAAATGTGCCCGCCGAATTTGAAATATTTCATACCCACAACCAAGGTAAGAGTGGTTCCATAATTGCCTACCCTGACTCAATATACACTTCATAGTGAATAGTCATCATAATTTCTCATTGAGATTGATCTCACACTAATTCAGTGGGATTCTGAGCTGAGTTTCCCCTTCACCGAAACATTATCGCAGTGTTCCAGCCTATCAGTTAGTCGACAAACACTCCTTGACGTAGAGGAATATTTGCATACATTGGACAAATTCTTACCGGAAGCTCTCACCAATACCACATCATCCGTGGAATTATCATAATGAGTTCCATCAACTTATCCCTTTTTATCATAAAATGGGAAAGCCTCAAGTGATCCAGGTGGGGGCGAGGAGCATTATCAGAAGACTGGATCTATGGTTCCTACCGGCCACTATGCAGTGAGATTTTCTTTTTACCCACCACAGTATTTTCAGAGAAATTAAAATAACTTATAGCCTGATCAAATTATTTCTGATTCAAAGCCATCTTGCGTTTCGACTTACTTGAGAAGTAACTAAGAATTGTTCGACGCCTAAAGAAAACATACTTAAAACCAGCCTGAACGAGATTCCAATAAGTGACATCCTCAGTGTCGTGAAGCCATCTTACACCAGAGGAAATACCGACTCACATAATTTAATGCACAGCAAAATCATTCTAAACCATGTTATTGTTGAATTAGAAACAAAGACTTCATTGTGAAGTAGTTAGTAGCCTGTCCTGGAAAAGCCCTTGAGAATCATTGATCGGTTCGGAAGTTTCTTATTCTGTTTCAAAGTTTATTCAACAGGACTTGAATTTCGAAATTTTAGTTCTTACCTTAGGTAGAATTCCACACTTATAGAATGTTACGCTAAGTTAAGACACAATTTCAGTGTTATTGTGTGAATTCTCGAGCATGGTGGCATATGATAAAATAAAGTACACAAACTAGCAAAAGTTCTGGAATTTTTCATTTAAAAAAACCCGGCAAATTACATTAGTTGAGCTGTTAAAGCCAGCCTCATAAATGAGTGAACCCTTTGAATCAAATTAATAGGAGACAAACAGAATCATGTTTTGCAGCTGGATTGTGCATTATTGTTAGGTTATTGTTCAGTGGGAGTTAGATTTTGTCCGATCACCCAATTTTGCAGCTGGATTGTGCATCATTGTTAGGTTATTGTTCAATCAGAGAGATTTTGTCCGATCACTCAATTTTACAGCTGGATTGTGCATTATTGTTAGGTTATTGTTCGGTCCGAGAGAGATTTTGTCCGATCACTCAATTTGGACTATGACCTATGCCATTCATAACCATACATAAAGGAGCTGAATTTCATGTTGAATATGACTGAATTCAATAAATCACATTGATTGATTAGATATCTGCTAATGGAAATTATAGAAACCGATATAAATATGTATTTCAATAGACAGTATTTTGTACAACCTTAAAATATTTTTGGTTTCTAATAAGTGGGGCTTGTGAAAATTGAAATTCTTCAGGAGTCTACCCATCCTATGAATAGATAACTTGCAAAATTATGAAGATTTTTTACTTCTATATTTCTGTCCCATAGTTGCAAAAAAAATTTAATTAAAATCTTAGTCGCTAAAAAATAATATTACATAAATAATTAGATAACAAACTGACAAAAATTTTCTCCATATTTTTCAGGAAGTTACATTAAATTGCAACGCTTGAGTAAAAATGGAGGTCAAAAAATAAAAAAAAAGTCGATACATTAATGAAGGAGATCTCTAGGTATAGGGTTGATTGTTGATTATGAGAAGGTAATTGGGTCTCCACCATCAATTGCTAAAGAGAGTCAATTAATCTGGGCAAAAGTTGAAACTTTAAATAAGGACATAGCCATGCTCCCTCATAATTCGGTTAATTGGGAATCCGGTACATCGTGAATTATCTACCCTGGCCTGGGAACAGGACATTTGACAGATGACTTATTCAGAACCTCTTTGTCTCCGTGTGACAGAGCCCTCTCTCCTTCGACTACAATCCATGATGGCGGTCGGGATGGAAGGGAACAGCTTCAAACATTCTTACAGGTGTGCATCCTGCTGCATCACATTGCATCTGATCCTACAATCTCAGGAAATACCAATGTTTTCTTTCTTATTTGCTTTAAATTTATATTATTTTTTACAATTACATGATGATTGGCCTAATCCTAAGAAAAATATTTTAAGACGTTTGAAAATCAGGCAAACTTCTTTATTGATAAATTTTAGAGTGTTAACATAAGTGGTAAAAAGTTCAATCAGCATTACAAGAAATTAAAAAAAAAAAAAAAACAACAACATTAATAACTAAACATATTGTAATCCGAATCAAACATATTTGAATATACGAATGTTTGAATACGTGGCTTGAATAACTAGTTTTTCCACTAATTTTGTCTGTTGGGTTTAATATCTTTTGGGAGATATTTTAAGGAAATAACAATCTCTCAACCCATTTAATTTTTGAAAATTTAGGAAATCCATTGGGATCTAGACTGAGTTTTAGTGTATTTCAGAGGACTCGAGTATTTCATTTGGTAAGCTATTATCGAGATATTAAAGCCAATGGAAGATTAAAATCAGGTGATTAATATGGGGTACCCCCTCTTAATATGACCAAAAATATTTGATACGAGAGTAAAAAAAAGTATCTTACAATAATAATATGCCAATATTCAATATATTCTATACTTTTTTTATTATTAGATGATTTTAGTTGGAGTTCGGTCAAGGTAGATCCAAAAAAATACAAATTTAAGAAAAAGTATATTTTTTTAAAGATTATCTGCCAACGTTTCGGCGTACATTTTAAGCCATCTTCAGAGCTGTAGGAATACAATGCCATGAGAATACAATAATAATTGACAATATTATAATGTAGAATTACAATAATGTAACGTGATATCAAAAGTATGAATGTAAAAAGCTATGTAAGAGAATTTAAAAAAAATTTGGAAACAGGCCGCTTTCCCTTTGGTACCTTCCGCCTCTTACCTTCCCCCCCCACCATTCTACCTCCCAGGGTGTTTTCTCTGGAAAAATTATATTTTGTCTTAGTCATGGAAATGTGAACTTAGGGACAGGACGTCCTCTCTCGTCTTCATGATAGGCAGGTGTGGTAAATTACTGTTATATGTTAATGTTATTCAATTATTTTTTAATAAGTTGTCTGCATGTTTTTTTTAAATTCTCTTACATAGCTTTCTACATTCATACTTTTGATATCACATTACATTATGGTAAATCTATATTATAATATTGTAAATTATTATTGTATTCTCATGACATTGTTTTTTACAGCCCTGAAGATGACTGGCTTACAATGTAAGCCGAAACGTTGGCAGATAATCTTTTATAAAAAAAAGACACTTTTTTTAAAATTAGTATTTTTTTTTGGATCTACCTTGACCGAACCCCAACTAAAATCATCTAATAATAATATCTACGGTAAAAAAACAACTCTCCTGTTGAACATTCTATACTTTTTTATATATTTATATTTTTTTCCTCTGTTAATTATGACTTACAATAGAAATCTCTGCGGCATTCTGAACTGTTTTCCTGTTAAACAGATCATTGTATTTAGTTGAAGTTACCAAAGAAAGGCTGAGATAATTTCAAGCTGGCTTCAGTAAATCGTATTTAGCTATAGACAATAGATTTATATTTATCAGCATCATTCAATGAAAACTAATCCTCGAGAGGCGAAATGTTTTCCCGTATTTTCTATATTTGTGGGCACTATTTCGTAGTTACCCTCTCATCTTCAGCTTCACGCGTTGGACATATCTTGAGAAGTGGTAAAGGTTCTCAAACGTTCGTTGGAAACGCTACTTTCTGTTCCTTATGGGAAATAGAATGGCGTACTACATTCACCGCTCAAGTCCATAACTGCGTTGACAGAGAATTACTAAGGACAAAGTTATCAATACAATGATTAGCCCGTGCGGGTGATTTTAGGATTCGTCGTAATTCATGATAAATATAGTTGAGTCTTTTTATTACTCAGGAAGACTTAATTTTTCTTTAATGATGAAAACTGTTTTGAAAGGGCACTTTCGTAGTACAAGAAAATTGATATAAATCAATATAAATATATAATTGGATACAAATATACGTATGTGATATTACAAATGCAATTTACGATTCTCTGTTTGTCCTGACAGACAGCGATTGACAGAATTATATTCAGCCTGTCATCATGTATTTAAAAATTGGTGGAAAAACTTTTAAATTAAATGAAGCTATTTAAATACCTTTTTTAGATATGTTTTTTCCTATGGTTCACTCATCTGGGGAAACCAAAGATATTCACAGTATAAAATTACAAACTTTATATATCAAAAATATTTTAGCCTTCCAGTTAATGTACTTCTGTTTATCCTGTCCGTGAAATAAATACCAGACCTATCATATATCAGCCAAAAAATTATTCGACAAAAACAAATGCATTAATAAAATCCTTAACTCAATACACAGTAATAAGTAAAAATATTTGTGTCTTATGATTTGAAAAGCATTACACCTGAGGATAATATACAATCATAAAAGAAAAATTAATATAGATATCCATTATTATTAGACAGCTATCCAATACCTTCGTGGATTCCTATTCTTACTTCTCTATGCGATGACCCAACCAATTTAGTTGCTTATTTCAAGAGGCTCCCAGTCGCCCTCTGACTTAGGGCTTGGTCCATTCTTGATTTTTTTTGCCGCTCTCGAAGATACTTCATTTCTACAGTAGATGACTACCCCTGTCCTTGTCTAACAGGACCCATCTTTCACATCCTTGAAGAAGATGCTGAAAAACTTGGTAAATTCGAGACCATATAAAGACTCATTATTAAGGTGGAGTCCGTCAGAGAGGAATAAATCAAGAAAAAGTAATAACTTTATTTGATAAACAATTCCAATTGAATGTTTTAAATTACACAAGTTGTTCGACATATTTATCACCTAGTTGGTATTAATTTACTGATATATTCGTAATTTTTCATTTACTTTGCTCTAAATTAACCTCGGAGATATTAGCTAACATGTGAAACACTAAAATATTACAAACTGCATTGCAATTAATTTTTCCTTCCTCCGTAAACCTCCCTAACTCATCTGAACTCACCATTCTTCATAGTAAAGCGATGGTTCTCTTTGTACCTGACGTTGAGGGCACTATCTACCTGCAGTGGTGTAATTTAATCATTTTACAATAATACCATTACTTATTGTAGTGAAATAATACATAAATAACTTCATTATGTACCAGGTCTGTTTGGAGGGCTGCTAAATACGCAGGACTTCCTTTGCCAGACGAGCCCTCGGAAACGATGATGTCTAAAACTATTTTTCGCCTCTTGGACGTTGCTGTGGTTCTACTCCTCTTCTGGAACCTTGCTTGTGCAGGCTGTGCTTTTCACAGAAATAGTTTTGAGGTAAAATGCATGGAATTTTTCTAAGATGAATCATTCCTTAGTAAGAATCGTCGGTATTGATCGGAACAGTTAAATTTAACTATTTAAAATTTCGAGAATTATGTTAAAAATTATATGATAAAATATGCCGAATGAGAGATTAAACAATATATTGAATAAAAATTACATAATAAATTTTAAATCTATATTACTTTTGTGAATTTATTTTATTTTATTTTATTTATTTAAATTGTGCCATTGGGAAAATTCCCCATACAGAGTTGATATATATCTGATATATACAGATATGTTATATATTTATTTAGTTAAAAAAAATTGCTTTCTGGGCTCTGCCCCTTACGAATGGAATGCATGCTTATTAGTTTATAAGTATTATCATAAGTACCATTATTATGACACTATTATTTTTTTTTATTT
>KZ807304.1:269003-279111 GCA_000696205.2 Oncopeltus fasciatus | reverse complement strand
TACATATGTATATATATATATATATATATATATATATATATATACATACAATACTAATACAAGTAACTTACAAATTTCAATATATCATATTTCACAATATACATTACATCACTTACATATAACCATTAACCATTATACTATGATGCGTTGCACTAATAGCCCAAGTTTATATCACATAATTTAACTTATATTATAAATAATATCAAAGAAAGTTATTACACACTTATCAAAAGTATATAAAATATATTTTTAATGATAAGGTTATGTGTTATTTGAAAGTTTAAGTTTTGAAGTATTGCTTGTATCATAAAATGATGAGATTTTTTTTGTAGGGGTTCGGTCATGTAGATCCAAAAATACAATTTAAAAAAAAATAGCCATAACACTAACTCACAAAACACGTCATTCACGAAGGACACACATTTGACTTCGAGAACATAACCATTCATTGCACTAAACCTTGTAAACACAAATGCCTATTATCGGAAACCGTTTACATTAACTTACAACACAATCTAGTTAACGACAGAACAGACATGGAACGAATTTCTTCAACTTATTCAAGCATTTTCAACACCCTGAAAAACCAGCCCTCCTTCTCAATAAACCTGTCAAACATTTTTCCTAGTTCCAAAGTAACCTATTCCCAATAATACCCTTCCTTTTTTCTTTGTATTGCCCCCTTTGATGCAGGCCGCTCTCCCTTTGTACTTACCGCCTCTCACCCCCCACCCTTCCACCACCCACGGTGTTCATCTCAATAATATTTCACAAGTTCCAAACCCTTCCTCTCATTCATGAAAATGGGATCCTGATGACAAGACGTCCCCTCTCGTTATCATGATAGCTGAATTAAATTTTTTTTTAAATTTGTCTACTTATTCTACATATTCTACTTCTATAGTATATCTACTATACTTCTATAGTATACTTACTATAATTTATCTAAAATTAGTTATAGTAATTCTATGTAATAATAATGTAAACCAATTTTATTCTTATGACATTGTATTTCAACAGCCTTGAAGATGGCTTACAATGATAGCCGAAACGTTGACAGATAATTTAAATAATACACGTTTTTTTTAAAACACAGTTTTGGATCTACCTTCTTCNAAAAAAAAAAAAAAAAAAAAAAAAAAAAAAAAAAAAAAAAAAAAAAAAAAAAAAAAAAAAAAAAAAAAAAAGTGCATTAAATTTTTGTTGGTGCTAAAATTTTCTGTAAAGAACGGAGGTATATAATTACATAAAACTACCCCATTAATCTCCAATCGTTTTCACTAAAGTATGTAAAATGAAAAATTATGACGAGTCAATACTTACACCTATTTTAGTTTGTATGAAAATTTTAGACTGGATATTATATACCCTTATTGTACAACACTCGGTTAGATGAATTTCTAGAACCGAGGAAGAAAACTCCAGAGGGTAAATAAACCCTTAAGAATATCCTTCATATTTTGTTGGAAGAGGAGGCAAAGACACATATTGTTAATGTTATCTGTAAACATTCCTTGACTTTTTTTATTAAATGTTTGTTACTGATTGTTGGGGACAACAAAAAACATCTGATAATAATATCTACGGCCAAAAAATTTCTCCACTTGATTGTTTTTGTCACTTAGGCCGAAGTTAAAGGTTAATGACAGAAATTTCTTACTGTTAAGAAACATGTATAGATTAAAAATAAATTTTTAAAATTATTATAAAAATAATAAGCTATTTTATTAACCAATTTATTTGTTCTGATGCTAGGTTTTTTATGTTTTTAGGTGCACCAAGGAAATTGTAGAAATATTTTCACCAGTGATCATCATTTACTTCATAAGTATTATAGGTTTTACAGCAAGCGGAATCTTCTACTTCTTATATGTATGTAATCTATATAATTAAATATGGTGTTTATTGTTTTACTTAATATTAAATTGTATTTATATTATATTATGTTAAAATGTGTAAAAAGGAATTTTTTATGGGATTTGTTTTTTCAAATAGAATAATAAATTTAGATANTTTGTTTAAATTCTTCAACTTTTTTTTTTAAATTCTCTTTACCTTTTCTTTCTTACTATATAAAGGAAACATTTATTTTCTGAGTTATTCATCACTTACTTTTATTCCCTTCAATCAATATTTGAACTGGTCAACATTTTTACTTTGTCTTCTATTGTAGATCACGACGGATTCTCCAATGGATCCAACGACTAATGTTCCAACTGCAGATTGTCGACTTCATGCTCTTAGGTGACAAATACTCAATGTTCCAAAATTCTTCCACTAAGATTTGATAGACCCTTTCAATGTCAATCTTGCCGGAATCAAAAAGCATTCGAAAGAATTTCGAAACATTTCTTAAGACCTTGAAGCTTGTTAAGCTGTGATAAGCGAGTAGTCATAAGATGAGTCCGATCAGTAAGATTTATTTAACGACTAATCAAGATATGAACTGATTCAAATAACTAGCTTCTTCATAAATTTCCAAAGTAAAAGCTCACTTTTTTAGACACTATTGAGGATTGTAGTAAATTGTGTACAAGTTTAAGCGCTTAAGAACCAAGATCCCCTATAATTCCTATTTTCTCCTTCGATGGGAACCAGTTTCGGGAGAGATTTACAACGAATGATCTCAATGGGGAAGCAGCTTCGCTGATCTGCGTTTCGCTTTAGGATCGGTCCTACAGCTATGCACGAGAAGGCTTCTAACGTCCCTAGGGGATTAGCAAATATCCTTGTTCGAAGGCTTCTTGACTTTGAGATGAGGTACTCTTCTAGCGTGCAGCATCGTCAGGGGGGATTTCTGACCGACTCTCCTGAGAATGTCCTAGCTTTCTCTACCCTGGAATCCAGAATTTCTGAGAATTTCTTCTTGTGACTAAGGATTCTTAGTTATCAAATATGCTCTGTGTAGGCTGGATCCTATTATGAGGCGGCAGTTAGAATACTGCTTAAAATCCATTACAACCTCTCCAAAGGCACATTTTCGTTAGTCTGCTCAAAGCAGCGTTATGAATCTCTCATCATATCCTGCTCACCGAGACCAGAACCCTTGGCAACAGAAGCTTGGGTCTTCGTCAAAGATATCCTTACCGGTCAGCACAAAATACAACTACACTGCCCCCTTATTCCATAAATTCTGCAAATCCTTAGACTGATCCTCCGAGTCAGGTTACAATAGTCTTCACTTTTTAGGAGCCCTTATTTTTTTTCATGGCGATAATGATGATGATGCAAATGAGAGAAACATTGTAGTTAAGTCGTGGATAGTGTGCTGTATTTATTTCGATCACAAATCAAGGTTAGAGATTCTGGCAAAATCAAAAGGACAATTTTGTTCTCTTATATCAATATTGGAAACAAATAATATTCAAAAATATGTGCTCATAAAAAAGCATGGTATGAAATGTTTTTTCTGAAAAGGATTACAAATTAGATGTAATTAAAGGATCAAATAGTAATAAAAATATATTGACTTATTTATTTTAATTAATAATTTACTATTTTTTTCAGGCAGCGAAAATTTCTGTGGCAGCCTATTCCACCCCTTGGTATGAGGCTGACAAAGAATACAGACAAATAATTCGTATTATGATTTCTTTAGCGAACAAACCAATTTCTTTTACGGCATACATGGCTCCTTCCTTCAATCTCAACAGGGAAGCATTCTTAAACGTCAGTTACCAAATTTAATATTTCATTTAAAAAAAAATAAAAGCATGGTATTTAATTAAGTTGTCCAGTTATTCGATTAATAACTGGACAACTTAATTAAAATTAAGAAGTCAACATTCAGGTTGAGGTAAACACCAATTCCTAGTGGTACAGACACGTTGATTACAATGCAATAGTTTCTTAAAATATATCAGCTAAAACTACATTTTTATATGACACCATAAATATAATTACATTCTTAGTTCCATTTTTTCTCCTAAAACTCCATGTGTTATTTAAGTTTTGAAGAAGTCCTACACTCTCTTTCATTACAAATAATTAGTTTTCACTCAATGCCAAACATATAATTCTTTTCTTTTACTAAAAAGAATATATATTTCATAAAAAACATATATATTTAAAAACTGATTATGGCATAATGTCTGTAAAATTAATCCCCAATAATAATAGCTCAATTTCGCAATTCCTTTTAAAGTTTTAATTTTATCAATAAAATAATCAATTAATAGATAAGCTTCATTGGTCTAAATTAAATATTTCTATTCCCTCTCATTAATTGTTTAAAATTTACGTGGGTAATAAACCACAACCAAATAAATATTTATAATATTACTTTCATTAGAGTAATTAGACTAGATCATATTATCAAAATTATCTATAACAAATAATCCTTCGATTACTGAGAATTTTAGTTCAACCTACTAATATTTATTTTGTTTTTGATTTTACTTTATAATCGTTATTTATTAAATTTAAAGTCATCAAAGAATGCTTCGTTAATTTATAAATATATGCCAACTCTGCAACATCACATTATTTTAAATTTATTAATATATATTTCAAAATTAATTCACACATTTCCAGTAAATATTTATTCGATAGAAAATATATTCGATATAATTTCAATCAGAGCATAAATTAATTGAATGCTCTATTGATATACATATTAAAATTATCAAACATATGAACATGAAAAAAATTCTTCAAAGAATAAATTTACTTCTTAAGCAAATTACTAATCAACGTTTCACATTTTACACTACAAATATAATCAAGCTATTATTATAAATTTACGATGGTAAACTGTGAAAACATTTCGCTCATATTTAGCTGCTCATTCGAAGCTTTAGCAAAACAGCAACTTCATTCCTAGTCAAGGAGCAACACTGCCTGTGACGTCACGATAATTTTTCCCCCTCTCTTTCCCTGTACTGTGTCGATGTGTTATCTTTTACATTTTTGTTGTCCTTACCACTTACATTCTTTATCCTTACAATTCTAGAATACTTCAAGCTTGCTTAATTACTTAATTCTTCTCTTGATAATCTATTTCTAAATTATCTTCACTTTTGCCTTTTGTTTAAATTCTTCAACTTTTTTTTTTAAATTCTCTTTACCTTTTCTTTCTTACTATATAAAGGAAACATTTATTTTCTGAGTTATTCATCACTTACTTTTATTCCCTTCAATCAATATTTGAACTGGTCAACATTTTTACTTTGTCTTCTATTGTAGATCACGACGGATTCTCCAATGGATCCAACGACTAATGTTCCAACTGCAGATTGTCGACTTCATGCTCTTAGGTGACAAATACTCAATGTTCCAAAATTCTTCCACTAAGATTTGATAGACCCTTTCAATGTCAATCTTGCCGGAATCAAAAAGCATTCGAAAGAATTTCGAAACATTTCTTAAGACCTTGAAGCTTGTTAAGCTGTGATAAGCGAGTAGTCATAAGATGAGTCCGATCAGTAAGATTTATTTAACGACTAATCAAGATATGAACTGATTCAAATAACTAGCTTCTTCATAAATTTCCAAAGTAAAAGCTCACTTTTTTAGACACTATTGAGGATTGTAGTAAATTGTGTACAAGTTTAAGCGCTTAAGAACCAAGATCCCCTATAATTCCTATTTTCTCCTTCGATGGGAACCAGTTTCGGGAGAGATTTACAACGAATGATCTCAATGGGGAAGCAGCTTCGCTGATCTGCGTTTCGCTTTAGGATCGGTCCTACAGCTATGCACGAGAAGGCTTCTAACGTCCCTAGGGGATTAGCAAATATCCTTGTTCGAAGGCTTCTTGACTTTGAGATGAGGTACTCTTCTAGCGTGCAGCATCGTCAGGGGGGATTTCTGACCGACTCTCCTGAGAATGTCCTAGCTTTCTCTACCCTGGAATCCAGAATTTCTGAGAATTTCTTCTTGTGACTAAGGATTCTTAGTTATCAAATATGCTCTGTGTAGGCTGGATCCTATTATGAGGCGGCAGTTAGAATACTGCTTAAAATCCATTACAACCTCTCCAAAGGCACATTTTCGTTAGTCTGCTCAAAGCAGCGTTATGAATCTCTCATCATATCCTGCTCACCGAGACCAGAACCCTTGGCAACAGAAGCTTGGGTCTTCGTCAAAGATATCCTTACCGGTCAGCACAAAATACAACTACACTGCCCCCTTATTCCATAAATTCTGCAAATCCTTAGACTGATCCTCCGAGTCAGGTTACAATAGTCTTCACTTTTTAGGAGCCCTTATTTTTTTTCATGGCGATAATGATGATGATGCAAATGAGAGAAACATTGTAGTTAAGTCGTGGATAGTGTGCTGTATTTATTTCGATCACAAATCAAGGTTAGAGATTCTGGCAAAATCAAAAGGACAATTTTGTTCTCTTATATCAATATTGGAAACAAATAATATTCAAAAATATGTGCTCATAAAAAAGCATGGTATGAAATGTTTTTTCTGAAAAGGATTACAAATTAGATGTAATTAAAGGATCAAATAGTAATAAAAATATATTGACTTATTTATTTTAATTAATAATTTACTATTTTTTTCAGGCAGCGAAAATTTCTGTGGCAGCCTATTCCACCCCTTGGTATGAGGCTGACAAAGAATACAGACAAATAATTCGTATTATGATTTCTTTAGCGAACAAACCAATTTCTTTTACGGCATACATGGCTCCTTCCTTCAATCTCAACAGGGAAGCATTCTTAAACGTCAGTTACCAAATTTAATATTTCATTTAAAAAAAAATAAAAGCATGGTATTTAATTAAGTTGTCCAGTTATTCGATTAATAACTGGACAACTTAATTAAAATTAAGAAGTCAACATTCAGGTTGAGGTAAACACCAATTCCTAGTGGTACAGACACGTTGATTACAATGCAATAGTTTCTTAAAATATATCAGCTAAAACTACATTTTTATATGACACCATAAATATAATTACATTCTTAGTTCCATTTTTTCTCCTAAAACTCCATGTGTTATTTAAGTTTTGAAGAAGTCCTACACTCTCTTTCATTACAAATAATTAGTTTTCACTCAATGCCAAACATATAATTCTTTTCTTTTACTAAAAAGAATATATATTTCATAAAAAACATATATATTTAAAAACTGATTATGGCATAATGTCTGTAAAATTAATCCCCAATAATAATAGCTCAATTTCGCAATTCCTTTTAAAGTTTTAATTTTATCAATAAAATAATCAATTAATAGATAAGCTTCATTGGTCTAAATTAAATATTTAGCCAACGGCATTAACAAAAAAAACTAAGTTTATCAGTCATACATGATACTTCAATCCCCTACTCATGTTACGTACTTCAATTAGGGTCACAAACAAACGTAAATTTTGTCTTGAATTTGAAAGTTACATGCCTAATTTCTGTAAGAAAAATTATGGCTGGTTTTCAAAAAATTTTTTTTATCTTTATTTGCACACACACACACACACAAAATATTTTGATCTCTAAATGTTGAGAAATTATTAAAAATAGTTTTAAAAAATCTGTCATGAGAACAAGTAGTCCATGGAATTAGCTAAAATTCCATGAACACGCGATGAATGAGTAAATGAACTCTATATGCATATGAAGTGTATTTCACTAGCAATAAGATCTGTCCAAAATTTCCCTTAACGCTCTTTGAACATGTTTATTTATCTAAAATACAATTATCTACCAGAGTATGTAGATAATTGTATTTTAGATTTTATTTATTACCACCCAGGCAGAATTATATTTCTCTGAGAAGTATAACCTACAGTTTATAACTGCGTGCAAAATTACATCACTTTGTATTATATTTTACATTTTACCAAACTAAAATCTAACTGTCCCAGCCAGGAATTTTCATTCTGTTCCCTTCCACTAAAAATTGTTAAAATGTAAGTGCGATTATATGCCACAAAAAATAACATTTATAAAATTAAAAATTTAAAAGTAAATTGATACTTTACGATCACGAGAGTAAATTAACGAGAGTCATTTAAACAGCTTGACAATGTCAGCTCCTAGCATAAGACAATATATTCGTCTGCCTCGGACGTTAGACTCTTGACACTAGTGCGGGGAATTTTATAACTTATCAGACTTGTCCTGGTAGCATAATTGGTAAATGCACCGGCCCGGTAGCAGGAGATCTAGGTTCATGTCCTGGCTGGGACAGTAAGATTTTATATTCTGTTCCCTTGCACTAAAAATTGTTAAAATTTACGTGGGATTATATACTACAAAAAATAATATTTATAAAATTTACATTTTACTGCTCAGTTGTTAGTCGAATCCCACTTACAATGTTTTAGCCAAGAATATGGTCGAGGAAATACAAGGCTGTACTTGGGTAAAAGTGTAATAGCTGGCAATTATTTACACTAGATCATTCTCCAAACGTCAGTGAACCAAGGTTGTCTAGTCATTAGATACAACAACTATATTTCATATCCACAGATCTCTAGGAATTTATTTAAAGAAATTTGAATCGTACAGGGAGCCAGAAAAAAAACTTTCCACCCCTAAAGTACAGGGAACTAGAAATCATTCTCATCTCCCTCAGTGGTGTAATGGTAGAGCAACCGCCCGAAAATTGGAGGACCCAGGTTCGAATCCCGGCTGAGTTAGGGAGTTTATTTTTCTTGCTCTTTGTACATTTAAAATTAATAATGAAATGTTGATTACTTTACCACAAGTATCATCATAATTTTATTTATTTAAATAAATTAACTGTAAGTAATTGAAGCAAGATTCTTCCATCAAGATTCTACACTGAAGAAGCCAAAAATGTAGTCCGTTAAAAATTATATATATTTAATTTTTGTAATGTCCTTATTAAAAATTACTGGCCAATTTAGTGTTAAACACAAAATATGGAAACGAAATATGAGCAAAAGTTGTATTCTGTTTTTTTTTTTTTATGTGTTCACGTTTCTTTGATTGACACAAGTTTGAAAATACATTAATATAATCAGAAAAATATCTTTTAAAAATAAGTTTTAATTTCTGCTTCATGGGAATAAAAATATTAATAGTTAAGCTTTATCACTCAATAAGCAAGCTTATCTATTAATTATCTGTTTCAGTTTTCCTTCAACGTTGTCTCTGCATTTATGGGCATCAGTAAGATAAAGTCTATCGAATGAGCATGGAGTGACATATCTAAATCTTCATCAGTTTTGAAGTTTTTGAAAGTTAGGGAAATCATCACTTCAAAATTAGTCATATCAAACATCCAATGTGATTTTAGTTAGAAGAACAACGTAGCAACAATTAAAAATATTTATAAATTGACTTATTATACTACTATTTGTAAAATGATACGTATTTCTTAGATTAAATAAATCTTTTGCAAAATCAAATGAAATGATACACCATATCTCTACTTACATTAATTAGATCCTACACATTTTTATATTCTTTTAAATAACCAAGAAGGGCCATGGATGAAGGAAGTACATCATTCTGGTTGTCGCGTTATTCTAATCACCCATGGCACAGGGCAGGGTATTTTTCAGGACAAAAGCTGCCAATGGCGGGACGTAAGCCCCAAACACCAGGACAACTTTTTTCTGTACATGTTCAGTCACTCATTTAGACTAAAAAACGGCTATTATTCAGAGTAAATGTTCATGACTATCTTTTTGTTATCTAGAAGTTAATATTAAAGAAAATGTTCTTAAAATATCTGTTATTTGAACAACTACATTTCGGAATTCGTTAAAATTCGGAAGCACCAACCCAGGCCCCCCCACCCACCCCGCCCCATCTCCGCCCCCCACAAATAACTTTAGTTAAGAAATTTTGTACATTAAAACGAATATTTAAATATTTTTATATATGTTAGCAGCTTTTAGGAAGTCAAATAGTTTTGTAACATTTGGGGGATTATCACCGAGTATTTCTGCTAAATTATCTGGTAATTGAAACCTTCGTTTATGAAGTGCGAATAACGGGCAATCTGTGAGAATATGGGCTACAGTTATTTGGACTCGGCAACGACGACATTCGGGAGGAGGTTCCCGTGCCATGAGATATCCGTGAGTATGTCGAGTGTGACCGATTCTCATTCTGGCCAAAACAACTTCTTCCCTTCGATTTCCCAAAATAGATGTTTTCCATGGTCTAACAGTGGGCTTTATGG
>KZ807304.1:165616-222023 GCA_000696205.2 Oncopeltus fasciatus | reverse complement strand
TATATATATAATCAAGAACTGGTGAGATATAGAGTGCAGTGCAGTTCTTGATTGATTATATATATATGTATTAACATACAACACATACACATAATATGTTTATTATACAGGCACAACAAACAAACTTATTTAAAAAAAAATGTTATGTTGCACATAATACAATAATAAGTTAAAAATGAATTAGTCATGTGTCAGGAGTTTATATTTTTAATTCTTTTTAGTGGAGCTTTAGGCAGTAGTCGAGCCTTTTTAAAGAATCTAAGCTACCCGAAGCTTGGCGTACTCTTTTTGAATGTTTGCTAATTTTCTTGTTAATTTTTGTTTAAAAGAATTATTATACAACTTTGTGGTAAAATTAGAAGTAGTGGGCAGGGAATTTTTCATTAAATTTCGTTTGCACAGTCATTTGTTTCAAGGTCTGCTACGTCTAATTTATTACACATTTTTACTTGACTGTGATACACAAAAACAAAAATATCACATATAGGTATTAGGTTACAGATAGTCTGACTCGTTTATTTATCCACTAGTAAACATATATTTTTCCTAGGTTTGTTTTCAATTTGTTCCCATGCTGTTTTCAAAAAAGTATTTGTACTTTAAAGATACCATTATCTGCAAATTCAGATAATATTTGATATGTTCAAATGGAGTTTTTTTTTTTACCGTAGATATTATTATTGGATTTTTTTTTTGGGGGGGGGGGGGTTCGGTCAAGGTAGATCCAAAAAATACAAATTTAAAAAAAGTGTATTTTTTCTAAATTATCTGTGAACTTTTTTGCTTACATTGTAAGCATCTTCAGGGCTATCATGAAGATTAAAATATGAAATCACATTTTCACATTCACATCATGAAAATGTGAACCTAGGGTCAGGATGTCCTCTCCCTGGTAGCCCTGAAGATGGTTTACAATGTAGGCCGAAAAGTTGGCAGATAATTTAAAAAAAAACATTTTTTTTTAAATTTTCATGTTTTTGGATCTACCTTGACCGAACCGGAACAAAAAGACATCTAATGATAATATTTAATCTTCCCTACAATATATTAGTATCAAACAAGTTACAATTCACTTAGAAAATTAAAAAATAATGTTTCTTCTTTTTACTTTTAGACTCTCGTATTTTACTGTTTTTTAAATTAATAAAATAGTTTTCGCAAATAACATTCGATAAGACAAATTTATTTTTTATAAACTTGATATTATTTTTTCGATAAAACTTTTAACGAACTTACAAACCATAAATAGGTTAAAGTAATCAAACGTTTTCCAAACTTTTGTATAAAAAAAATTTTTATAAATTTAAAATGTTTTATAATTTATTTTCTTTCATCGAGGGGATACAGGGACAGAGTTTTCCTCGTTATAGAAAGACGGAGGCCTCTCTAAAAATAAGAGTTATGATGTATTATCAGAATAGTAGTCGGAAAACAATAATCAAATTATATAAATAATACAATGTATATATCATATCTGAACACCAATAGGACTAGGTAATAGGTACTCCCAGGTAAGGTGTGAATGAAGGTAGCAAATCTCAAGGTGCTTAGCAGATAAATCTGTTCAGCATGAGCTCCTAGAGAGTGACTGTTAAGAAAAAGTTAAGTTGTGGGTGTGCGTGTGTGTGTGTGTGTGTGTGTGTGTGTGTGTGTGTGTGTGTGTGTGTGCGTGCGTGCGTGCGTGCGTGTGCGTGTGTGTGTGCCTGTATATGAGATTTGTAGCCAAATTATGAACCAGGTTCCAATTAATTTTAATTTTAACACCTACTTTTATTTTACATGTTTTTTATATTTTTGCCAAAATGTGTCGAACTCTAAGTCCTATTCAAGATGTTTCCATTCACGGTACATTAATAATTAATTGATTTCTATACGTCTGAGCTATGTTACATAACGCATATTAAAACCTCCTTTACTTACCTCTATTTAAAGAAATGTTTCATCATTATTTTAAAGGTGCGAGTAAAAAAATTTTTTTTTTCATTAATACATAGATTTATTTTACAAATAAACAATATATTCAATAAGGAATGTTCACATAAAAAATTCACTGCAAAATTGAGGGATTCTCTTCTTTTTTTTTACACAATTCTTATTGGTAGGCTCTTTCGTAATTTGTAAAGTTGTAAGTAAATAATGAATTTTCGATAGGCAACTTCTCTCGTAAGTAAAAAAAAAAAATAAATAAAATAAGTAACATTATTATGATCCTAATATGATCATAATAATGTTACTTTTTTTGTTTTACTTACGAGAGAGCTTGCCTACCAAAAATTCACTATTTACTTACAACTTTTAATGCAGAGAGACGAATAAAAATATAAAATTGTTATTTGTAATATTGTAAAATGAAAAATTATAATTGCCTCTATTTTACTTTGACATAACACCTAACCAGAAAATATAAGGACTGCTATTTACATAAGTATTAATAATACAGAGGCTGAGAAAATGTTGATGTTTCCGATAAAAACCAAATTGAAAATATTAGTAAAGTTATAATAAGCTAATAAAATACAACATTGAATATATCATATTAATTTATGAATTTAACTGAAGAAGTCAATCATTTTCTGATGACACGTAATAAAAATAAGAAATAACATATATTGGAGACAGACTTTGTTGTTTATTTATATTCTAATTTTAAATCCCTAGAAATTGGAAAATCTTCAAGTTATTTTATCTACTAAGATGATTGTCTCTCAGTGTGAAGATCTGGATTATTTACGCTTCTCGTTAAGAGAGAAAATGTGGTCAGACAATGTCAAGTGGATTGAAAGGTCACCAATTCTCATTATTTTTGTAAACGATATTCCAAACAAATTATTCCGTGGAGTAATTATCCCCCCCTGATCGGACATCAATGATTCATCAGCTGATTGGCATTGGGCAAACTCTTCATATTTCATAACAGTCAACATGGTTTCCCCCTAATTTTACCCTTAATGGGGGATGAACTTGCCGTGCCCATGACTTATAGAGGGGTGGTCTTGGGAACAGGCGTTCTCGTTCAAGACACTGAGTCTGTCCAACGAATCAATAGATTCACTTATTTTTTTTCTCCTCAGATAGAGTCTGCAATGTCGGCGTTGAGTTTCCACGAGTACTACAGGTGCAAATTTTCTTAAATGTGAAGCAGTTTCAGGAAGGTTCCATGAAATTTGATTTAATTGTATCTATTCGCTCAAAATATGTTAATGAAGTATATATATATGATTTAAACATAAATTTTTGAGGTATCCAAAATATAGGTAGAAGCTTTTCCCAGAGTTCTATGATGTTTTAATTTTAAAGATCACCATAAGCCACTTTCACCTGGCCACAAAGTTACATGTAACGGTGTGTTTCTTTCATGGATGTATTTGGTGGTGTAAATGTTTTACGATGATGTCTTTAAATAATAATTTGTAATTGGAAGGTAGTGTCATATTATTTTTAGAATTATTTTATATAAAACGTATAAAAAAATTTTAAAAACATTTTTATTATATTTAACTGGTAACACAGAGATACAAGGATAGAGTTAAAACTGTGGGCAAATAACATTTGCATTATTGTGAAAAGCAATGTTATACTTAATTCCATTTTACTCAAACATATGTTCATATCAAACTTATTAAGAAACAAGGAAAAAATATAACTTAAATGTGGCTCTAGACGAAATTCTATTGGATGACGATAAAGATATCGACTCTGTAATGAACTTTCTGAAAGAGGGCAGGCTATTAAATCTTATCTAGATGCATTTTCAGTATGCTTCTTTTCCATTCTCTCTCAATGTTTTCTTTCTTATAAATTTCATAGTTTCCAAGCACAAAGAAATTACTATCTACATCCACAGAATAACTATTGGCATTAACAATACATTACACCTCACCATGACCTATCGCTAAGAAATTCTTCTTCTTCTTGAAAATATCTTCCCGCTTCTAAAAATATCTCCCTGGCGTTAATGACCAAAGGTTGACACGCCATTAAAAAAAAAATGTCTTATCAGTAAATATAATACATGAACTTCTATTTCATTTATGAATAAAATCATATTCATAAAAAAATATAAAATTTATAAATAGACTAAGACAATGCTAGCCAAAAACGCATACATTGTTTGTTTGGCAATTGTTCATGCATACTGCTTTTGCATCAGTACATCAATGCTTTAGTAACATAATAATTATGTATCTTATAAAACGTCTCCTTCTCAGTTTAAGTATAATCTATATCTTGATTACATTTTTTCTTTTTAAATTCAAAAGTCTACCAAGAAAAAAAAAGAAAATTAAACCTTTTTGATTATTGCAATAAACAATGTTTCAATTGGATATAGAGCAGTCCTGCTAATTGGTGAAATATCTGGATTGCCAATGCCATCTCACAGTGAAGAATCAAGAACCAAGACAAAGCTAGTCAAAAACGCATACATTGTTTGTGTGGCGATTTTTCATACCTACTGCTTTTGCATCAGTACATTAAATGCTCTGATAACAGAAAATTTTGAGGTAAAGTTTTATTTATAATATAAAATTTAACCTATGACTAGTATTCACAATCTTTTTTTTAATAATTACTTTTGTCTTCAAGACACTATGTCTGGTGCTCACAATGGATATGCTACAGGGAACAACAGTTTTTCTAACAATGTTCTTTGCTTACTGTGGAAAAGGAGTTATGGATTTGACCAACAAAATGGACAGAATTTCAACAAGGATAATGGAAAGCTCACTCGGCGAACAGGACAAATATGTGAAATTCTGCGAGAAATACAGTTCCCTCGTGAACAAGTACAGCACAGTGGTTTTTTTTATAGCCGGGATGTGTCCTGTATTTTACTGTATGTCGCTTCCCGTCATCGAATACAACCGGGGAACATACAGGGAGCACCTTGCTCTACCACTCCAGTACTTCCTTGACACCACGCAGCCTGGAGTGTTTGAATTTTTTGTAATTAAACAGGCGAGTAATCATTTTGCCATTTAGTGTTTATTTAGATACAATTGCTAGAAAAATATAATCATCTGTAAAGTCGAAATTGGAAAATTTAAAGAATACAAAAAAAAAAAAAAATCCNCGTTCTCTTCCTTATATTCCAAAACTTTCTGAAAATATTAAGAAATCCCTCAGAAAAACTTTTTCTAACCTTAAGCTTGATTTTTTCATCAACAACAAACTAATGTATGAGATATTGGCCATGTTTTCAGATAGAGTTCCATATATGGAGTAGAAATTCAGTTGGTCATAGAAAATTTTGGTCATATAATTTTGTACAATAATTTAGTCTAGGCAAATACCTTTTGAAAATATTATCTTTTCATAAGGTCTGAAAATACACAATCATAAACAATTTACAATTTTGAATGATTACTATTTATAAAATTAGTATCAGTATTGTGTAATATTTGCTCTGAAGTGGTAACTAAATGTATAATATTGCACATAAAATGATTTAGTAAATAAAATACATTTCGTTACCACTTCATTTGTTTTTTTTACCATTAAGTATTTTATTACTTGTTTACGTTTCAATAAAGATATTTATTTACGTGTTATGATTATTTTATTACATAAGAATATATATTTGTTGAAACAAAAGTCAAAGCAATATTATATTAGCCATGACCACATTGATATGGAGGAGAGGTTACATACTAATTAGGTTATATATTGATTTTAATTGTACAAAACATAGCTCTAACATGCGAGAGATACTAAGCATAATAAACAGAGGTACAATGCTACTAAATGTTTTCTTAATGTGCATATATAGCTTGTTCCTTAGCTTATTTGTTTATTTTATATGCTGTATTTTGGAGATCTTTAATGTTTTCTCTTCAGATTGAAGTGTATTTGTGAGGGGTAAAGAATTGTATTGAATTATTTATTAATCTTATAATTAGAAGACTTATTAGTCTTGGTAAGTAAACTGAATTTTCAAAAAAAAAAAAAAATAAAATAAAATAAGAAAAGGAGTATTTACTTATATATGACAAACATTAAATGTTACATTATAGTTTTATTAATTTTATAAATAGTAATAATTCAAAAATGTAAAAAGAAAAAAATATTCTATACAATTATGATGACGAAAATCCTCGATGACCAACTTATTTTATCTAAAAACCTGGTCTATAATCCACAAATTCAGTATGGAAATAGGGAGGGAGAGTGTGAGATTGATAGGAAGGGAGAGAGAGAGAGAGATTAATAGGAAGGGAGAGGGAGAGGGAGAGAGAGAGAGAGATTGATAGGAAGGGAGAGGGAGAGGGAGAGAGAGAGAGAGAGATTGATAGGAAGGGAGAGGGAGAGGGAGAGAGAGAGAGAGAGAGAGAGAGAGAGAGATTGATAGGAAGGGAGAGAGAGGGAGAGAGAGAGAGAGATTGATAGGAAGGGAGAGGGAGAGAGAAAGAGAGAGATTGATAGGAAGGGAGAGGGTGGAGAGAGAGATATGGGGAGACGTCATTTTGCTGTTCGATAACCATATTTATGAGGGAGGGAGGGTGTGATGTAAAAAAATACCATGTGTTTGTGCGAATGCGGAAGTTTGAGTGTGAGTGTGTGGCGAGAGATTTAGAGAGAATAGACACACACATGTGTGTGGATAGTGTCGCTCGCTTCCTGTCTGTTTCCGTAACACACACACTCCCACAGCTCCATTTCATACGAAAGGGGAGGATGAGACAGACCCTTCCAGTAACCCCCATATAATTAAAGGCAGGCGAGAGACACTTATCATGATGATTAGGGTAATCAATCATATAAGCAATAAATATGCTTAATTTGCATATTTAGCTTGTTTCTTAGCTTATTTGCTATATTTTTTAAGTCCTTAATGTTCTCTCTTCAGCTTGAAGTGTATTTGTGAGGGGTAAAGAATTGTATTGACTTATCTCCCAGCCATCCCAGCAATTAGCTTTATTTGAATGCGATTTCAAAAACTAACCTAAACTAAGATTGACAAAAAGGAATACGTCTTAAGTAAGGCAATAAATTACTATTATAAATTATTGTATATTTCTTAAACTTTTTTTGGGGAAATCCAATTCCATGGCATCTGCTAGGATCTTGCAATTGTAATTTCTAGATTTTAGAGTGTGTGTTTGTGTTTGTGTGTTGTAAATCGTTCAGTTAACCATACAAGCCTATTGAAGAAGGCCTCGTGCAATGTCCCCAGCCCAGTTCAGACCTCTCTGATTGGTGGCTGATACATGAAAACCTTCCCTCAGATAAATCCTTCACTAACGAAGATTAAATAAAATGAAACTACTGACCAAAACAAATTATTATTAGATTATTTTAGTTGGGGATCGGTCAAGGTAGATCCAAAAAAAAAAAATACAAATTTAACAAAAGTGTATTTTTTAAAAGATTATCAGCCAACGTTTCGGTTTACATTGTAAGCCAGTCATGAAAATGTGAACTTAGTCTTCATGATAGGCAGCCCTAAAGATGGCTTACAATGTAAGCCAAATCGTTGGCAGATAATCTTTTAAAAAAACTACACTTTTGTTAAATTTGTATTTTTTTTTTGGGTCTATCTTGACCGAACTCCAACTAAAATCATCTAATAATAATATCTACGGTCAAAAAATTCTCCATTAAAAAAAATTATTATAACTCCCATTCACAGCCTTCTACCGAAAAGCACTGTTTTAAAAAAAAATTTTTTTCATTCATTTAGACGATTAATGGCCGTTTTCAAACATTCCGCTTGAAATCCCTCTCTTAATGTGAACAAGACAACTGGATAAAAATATTTATTACATCTCCCCCCACCCTTAAAACGGTAAAACTGGTGATGTTTGTTTGAGAAGTGTTCATGATCCATAGGTTTACAATACTTTTCTTTGGCTAATAGTATGTATCTAAAAATAAACATCTACAAATCTTAAAAAAAATTGCTTCAAATTGCTCAAGAGTCGTAGGAATTTGCACAGATACATAAATAGCTTGTCAATTAAATTAACTGGGCAAATTAAGTACGAGGATGCCGGGAAGCAAGCCCCTTTAGGGTCGCCAGGATCGGACTTTCGAAAACAGACAAAAATAGCTTTGCTGATGGTACACAGCTGGACCTTCATGGTCTTCACAATGTGGGGAGACATAGGTATTAATCCTTTTAAAGAAATATCTGACAAAGGAAATTGGCATAGAGCAGGTTTTCGAGTTCGCTACCAGAACGTGTGAGTGAAGCCTGACAGAAGGAATATTAATTAATCTGATATCTATCAGTATCAGCTCTGCCTAAATTGAATTTATAAATGATTCCTATGAAACTATTATGTTCTCAAAAAAAATTTTCATTATTAAGAAATTATTAATCCTAATAATGAAATAACTTATCAGGTACAATTGTTTTATTGATATTCAATACACATTTATCTCTTTTTGAAAAGTACTTCTACTAAGAAAATAAATGAATCTATTTTTTAAAAATAACTCATCGCTGCGCATCTCACATTTGTCCTTCCAATGCGCTACGAATTTTACTTATAAAACTATTAAATTTCAGGTCCTGTGCTTATCCTTACCAGCGTGGCAGAAACTTGCAAACGACTGCATTATGCTTGGAATGTACAAAAATCTGTCTGCACTTATTCAGTATCTGACTCTGGCGATGGAAAAACTGAGGGAGGATTTCAAAGAGGGTGAAACTGAAATAAATAAGAAAAAACTGACTGAGTGGATTCAAATACATCAACAAACTATCATGTAAATTACTTTTTCACAGGGTTAGAAGTTCATTTGCGAAGAACAAAATGAATAATGCAGTGGAATAGTTATTGCTTGCCACACTTGAATTATAAGTTTTAAATGTAAATTTCAAATTTCTGAAACTGACAGATATCTAGATACCTATAATTGACCAGAACACGTCAATACAGCCGAACCAATCAGTTACTATAAAATACCTCATATTGCAGTAAAAACATCAAATTATCATTGTACACTTTTATTATACAAATTATTGTAATAATGCTCTTTATTTTTAATAAATTCTATAATAATTAATTGAATTTAACTTTAAAAAGTTAAACAACAAACACTAAAATTTAACAAATATCACACTAGTTAATTAGTGATATATAATCAAAAGAATATCTTTTCTAAATGCCCTAAATTTACAGTGGGATAAATTAATTCAATCTGAACCAATATTAATAGCTTAGATGAATTGAACCTAAAGACAAAAAAGTAACAATTTGAAACATACATATGGTAAAAATAAAATAAAATAAAATGAAAATAATTTTTTTCAGCAAACTCGTTGGAATAAATTTTTGTTCATTTAGTTACTTAATTATCCACTACTAGCAATACGACTTTAATATGAGAAAAGTACCAAATTTGTTTTTTTGACCCACACATAAATTTTCGAGTAGGTTTTGTCTCTCAACTACATCAGTGTGAAAAAGTAACGAGGACGAATTATGTATAATATCCTACGCAAAATTATATAAACTGAAAAGTTTTGAACTACACGTCATGAAATTTTAAATGTAATTTGCACTTGTCCTTCCAATGTGCAATCAAATGCGAGCTAATTATTTCCTAATAATTTCATAATAATTGGTTAGATCGGAACCAACAATTGGCGCATTCCTAATATCGTCAATTTTCTTATTTTGTTTCAAAGTTTTACATGAAATGAAAGATAACAAATGAGATATTTTAATATTTATTTTCTATACATTTTTAAGAGAAACCCCTATGCTTAAAGAAGTAAATTTAAAAATAGAATTCACCCAACAAGATATCATACACGACGTCCTCTCTCATCTTCATGATAGCCCTGAAGATGGCTTACAATGTAAGCCGAAACGTGGGCAGATAATCCTTAATTTAAAAAAATACATTTTTTTAATTTGTGTTTTTTTGGATCTACCTCGACAGAACCCCAACTAAAATCATCTTAGAATCATTTAATGCTTGTCCTTATGTTAATTGAAAGCTTTTAATCAAATGTAATCGCTAAAAGTATAATAAAATATTATAACATAAATTGTAGACAACATGTTAAATTTTACCGTCGAATAAACTAGCCTTTAAATTATTTTTACTGTGAACTTTTTTTTTATACAACTTAGATTATACTGATTTTAAATTGTTACATCTATTTCATAGTTCTCTGTAAAAGTTTTACTTTCATTTTTATAATACATATATACATATATTATAATTTATTTTAATTTTTTTTACAGGATAACCCATGACATTATTTCATTTTTTTCACCAATTGTAGTAGTATACTATGTAAGTATAATATGCATGGTGGCGTGTGGACTATTTTATCAAATGCATGTAAGTTGATTTAGTTTCTGTTATTTATAAGCCAATTATCTTTGAATATCACAAATAATATATTCATATTTAGTCATTGTCATTATTTCATAATCTTAATTAATTAAGATTAAGCTGTTAAGAAGCCTCAGTACATTTTGCCAGGCTAATTATAAATGGTCCTGTTTCAATTTCTTCATATCGTTTTTATTTTACTTTATGTGAACTATGCTACGGGCACCGGTGTAGCTCAGGGTTGAAATCCCTTTAAAATATTTTCAGAGGAACAAAATGTTGTCCAGAACTTGGATACTTAATAGATGGTAACTTGTTGATAGCCCCTTCCTCCATGAACTAAAGTAGCGAAAAAGAGAGGTTAAAAGATAAAAAAGAGAATATGACTGGCAAGAATAAAATCATTAAAGACTTCTCAGATTACCAATTCAAAATGTAACTAATGCAAACGTATCCAGCTAACAGCAAGTACATTTAAATAAAGTATAATAAAGAACAAAAAAAAATTATCATTAAAAAATTCTAACCAGCAGGAGTAGTAGAAACTTTGTAAATTCCTCAGTAATGCTGTTGGTGAATATTTTTATTTCGACATTCATCATGTCACATAACCCTCCACACTTAGACAATATATCTGTTATTAATATGCAAATATGTTTTGAGTATCTTTGCAATAAACTGAATTTCGTCTGCTGTAGCGAAAATTTATTTAGTGCTCACATTTGAAGTTTCAGGTAATCCTCCCACTTATGTTAGATTTCCCTCAGTAATGTACACAGCCATTCTTTTTTAAGTATTTTGAAGTAATATGCCTATTTTCGTTAAGATAACTAATTGACGCTTGCAGGCCGTAAAATTAAGATTTAAAAACTGTAAATAACAATTAACGGCATTTCATATAGTCTTTACACACTCTATTTTCTAAAATACCAATATGCAATCACAACTAACTATCGTTGGTTTATTCCTCTTTCTAATGATTGTTATCTTTTGTGCAATGAAACTCAGTTTAGATTAATTTAACAAATAATAATAATTTGTTTAGTGATAAGAGAAATATTTAAGGAGTTAAACATCAAAATTAAAAAATTAAGGGAGGGGATTTCCTGTACTAAGGATTAGAAGCCGAAAATATTTCATTTTCTTAGTGCTATTATAAAATATAAGAATGATGAAGTGTATCATATAATGATACTCTTACTTGTATCTTATGAAATCTGTAAAATGAAATGAGAATTATTCATTGGTAAAAATTCTACAAATAGAAGTGAAATATTAAAATGCGGATGGAAGGAATACATGAAATGTCAGGAAAAAAAAAGGAGGAATTTCGATGTAGCGGGCGTAATATTTAGTTTAGTGTAATGAAAGTTCACACTGATTCGTCACATGATAAATACATGTTCTATAAGTGTAAAGGATTACAATATATGGAAAGTTCAACTAAAAAGATATTCATCATATTATAAGTACCCGTCATGGTACCCGTTATAAGTACCCATTATATAAGTACCCGTTTTAATGATGAATTAGCATAGTTTTTGCGTGACGGGCTGTTTTAACCTTTCATTCAATGATTTATATTTTTCAGGCGTCCGAACCCCAGTTTATACAATTGCTAGGTTTGAGAACGTATTTACTTATCACAGTGATTCAGCTGTACATGCAATGCGCAATGGCTGACACAATTGCTGAGGAGGTAAGTAGCATTTGCCTCTTTAAAAAAAATAATAATAGTAAAATTTTCAGTTATTTAAAAATGTTTTGAAATTATTACAATTAAGGTTAAGATTTTACATGGATAAAATTTATAGGATTATATTATGTAAATTTAAAAAAATATCAGTGTTGAAGCTTAAAGAGCGAGTTATGTAATTTAAAGAAATAGTTACATATAAATAGAAAATGTATAGCACTGTATTGGTTTTAATTTAACAAAAATAAATAAATAAAGGTTTGCATTAATAAATTATTTTCCAGTAAAGAACAGACTTTAGGGAGGATAGCTCTATGACTGAAAAGTTAATTTTCCGGCATGAAAAGAAAGTGAGGCGAAAGCGTTGGAAATCCCGAACCGGGCTGACAGAGCCGAGGTTATTTTCAGGAGGAAGTTAGATGTCGCTCGCTTTATTGTACTCCATTGTATGAATTGCAGGACGGATGAGTAGCAGAGTAATACGATCCTCGCCGTCCAGGACATGTCCGAAGGAGAGAAGGGTCCTTGTGACAGCAAGGAGCTTGGAGTGGAACATTTGACTATAATTCATTCTTAAATTCCAGGTTTCGCAGCCTAGAGTGACCACAATAAAAATATACGGGGGTGGAATTATATTTTTAAAATGTTACTGAAAGAAAAAAAATTATATATAATAACCCGATTTCTACTTTAAAATAATAGATTAAAAATAAATTTATAAATATTAGTATAGATTAATATTTGATAAACATGGCAGAGATCGCCAGGAATGCCCCGGCAAATAGATATTTGAAATATGGGATGAGGGTATGCATAGGAAAAAGAGCAGGTAGAAGGGCAATTTGCAGAGATCAGAGGAAGAGATGGTTGGGGATGAACTACTTGGGAAATTAGGGAAATAGTTCTAAAATAGGGATGAGGTTTGTGTTGGTGAAGGTTATTTACTCTCTCTCTCTCTCTCTATCTTGTATGCCAATATATGTTTTCTTGAGGGAAGGTTCAGAGATTTGGTATGTATTCAGAGAAGAGAGGGGAAACTTGAAAGGAAGTGAAAGAATAATTGGAGAGGATGTAAGAGGGAAGAGGAATATGCTTCAGAATTTGTACAGTGTTACAAAGGTTTTAACGCTTAATTTTCTGACAGGTTTTAAGCCTTCTGTCTGACAGGTTGGTAGCCTATCAATTATTATTGGAATAGAAAGTACGATGGAAACATTATGTTATCTCCATTGGGATATCAGTATCACGACTGGATTTTGTTTTTAAAACTATCTTTATTTATTGCCTTTCTTATATATTCCATAAGCACTCATTATCTATTTTAAAATAGCGATACTGTTTTGTTTTGTTTTTTATGATTACGAACTAAGACTATGACGACACATATTTATTTTAGTTTATTAAATTAGGAGTTGTGCCATTTGGCAGCTTCTTCATCAAGCAATAAATATCAATTTATTTATTTTTTTAAATAATTTATATTGTAAATATTAACCAGCATATTACTAGATACAAAAAACATGTAGAAAGTAATTAAAATAAAGTTTTATTTAAATATACGTAGTTTTTAAGAATACCTTTAGCTAAATCTCCACAGTTATAATGGTTATTTGTGAAGCTATTTTGAGTGCTTAAAGTTGCTATTGTATTAATGGCTCTATTTCATAAATAATAATTTGAACTTTATGTAACCGTGATACAACTGAATAAAACGTGTAAGAATAAAATTAATGCCTCAAGATAATTATAAAATTAATAGTGAAATAAGTAAAATTTCTGCTAGAAAAAACCTCATCAGAAGAGGGTGGCACTAGAGATAAAACCACTCACCACGAATCTGAGTGGTTGAATGCCACGTTAAAAATGTGCAATACAACCGTACATGAATGTCAAGTGAAATCTCTTCTCTATAACTTAAGCAATTAATGAGAGGGAATAGAATAAAAAAATCTATCTGTCACAGCTAGGACTCGAACCTGGATCTCCTGCTTGCCGGGCCGGAATGCTTCCACTTGCTCTCAGACCCTAAATGTAGCTTTAATGCTCCAATTAATGATCATAGTTTGTCAAAGTTCCCTAATTAAAATTCTCATCGTTCCATCAATATTCTTCGAAATTTCATAAAATTTGCAGGCTAGAGACTAGAGGCTGCTAATAACTTAAATCTCTTCTAGCAAAACTCTGAGAGTGGGAATATTCATTTCTAAATATGCATAATAACCCTTTGAAGAAAATATTTTTTGAATTATTTTTTTATTATAATTAATAACTATGTATGTGTTTCTTAACTTACATTAATTAGTTTATAATAGGAAAATTATAATAATTATAGAAAAATATACATTACAGTTCAATAAGCTGACTATTGAAATATACAACGTCCAATGGTATAATTTGAGCTCCAAATATAAACACATCTTAAGACAAATAATACATATTGCAAATAAACCAATTGTAATATCAGCTTATAATACTCCGTCTTTCACACTGAATAAGGAAACATTTCTAGCGGTAAGTTGAAAATATATTTGCAATTACTACAAATTTTAATTTGATAAGTTTATTTTCTAAATTAGTTCAAATTAAATAATTTATTACTTCTATTAAACATCAATAATTACAAATTACACACTATTTTTTTCTTAATTATATTCTTATATATTCTTTAAAATAATAAAATAGATTGTCATTGAGAAGAGAAAAGAATATCGTTTGAATACCTTCAATGAGGTCTCAGTTGGGTGTAACCTGAAATATTAAGTGTATCATATACAATAAATGCAAGGGAAGAGAATAAAAAAATCTTACTATTTTAGCCTCGGTGGTATAATGGTTAGCATACTTGCCCGGAAAGTAGGAGATACATTTCAAGATAGATTTCAAGTCCCAGCAGAGGTAGTAAGTTTTTTCTTCTATTTCCTTGCATTTATTGTGTAAAACTAATGTGGGATTAAATACCACAACTAATATTAGTATTAAAAATTAAGTGTATCAGTTTTACAAGTCTTGTATTTCTTAGTGAGATAAATTATGATGACGAGATAAGTCGACATAAAAGTTATTAAAAACAAATCAGTGAACTAAAAGTTGTCACTTAGGCTTCCACGGTCGTCAGATGTATATACCGTTTCTTCTTCCGGGTTGGACCGTGTCAAATTGGTGTTATTTGCCAAACTTTCGCACATCCTGTGATGGCTTCTTCAGGGCTGAATAGAGAATGAGAGCAGTTTTCAAATCCAGGGGTACTTATACCCGTCGTGGTCCGGTCCTTGGGCGAAGTCTGCCTTCCTATTGGTTGATACTGTGTTCTGGCGGCTGGTGTCTGGAGTAGTCAGGTAGCTGGTCACTGATTGGTTGGATCCTCTTGTCGATTAGCGCTGGTTTCCAGTTCTTGCTCAATCTGTATCCGTCTTCTCTGTTGATATTTTTCTGATTCTTGGTTATTTCGATGGCTTCTATGATGGTCCGTCGATAGTAGTTGCTTTCCCGGGCCAATATTGAAGCGTCTTCGAATTTGATGTGGTGGCAAGTGTTGGCGAAGTGTTCTGCTAGAGCTGACCCCTCTGAGCGTCCGTGTTCGATGTCTGGGATGTGTTCTTTGAGACGTGTGTCTATCGTCCTTCCGGTTTCACTTTTCTGCAGGAACAGGGAATCTTGTATATTCCTGGAGTCCGAAGTCCAAGCTTATCCTTGGGTTTCGGAAGAATGTCGGTTATTTTTCTGTCCTTGCTGAACGTTGTCCTTATCTTATGATTCCTGAGTATCCGGGCGATCTTCTCTGTTGTTTCTTTGACATAGGGGATGGTTGCCTGTCCTCGGAATTCTTCTGCTTCCCGCTTTTTCCTGTTGCGCTGCCCAATGGGGAAAATGGGCACGTCAGGATTACATCCATGTAATTAATCGCACGGATATTTGAAATGTTGTGATGAGTGAGAGTATTAAATTGGGGTACTCAACAACCATTTCAGCCAGTCCTTTGTTGGAAGCGGTCTGAGATCCAAATATAGAATATTATTCATCTAAATAGAAAATGGTAGATTCGATTTCAAATATAAAATATAGAAAGGAAGAACGAGAAGAACTAAGCGATAAAAGATAAGTTGTCGAAGTAACAGTGTTATGGGGAACAAAACGTCTCATGGCTGTAGAGATGACACTGAGTTAAATTGCAGGAATTCTATGGGTAGAGAGTTGTTCTCAACAGCTGTATGTATACGAAGCGAAACCCCGCTGTAGAGATGACACTGAGTTAAATTGCAGGAATTCTATGGGTAGAGAGTTGTTCTCAACAGCTGTATGTATACGAAGCGAAACCCCGCTGTAGAGATGACACTGAGTTAAATTGCAGGAATTCTATGGGTAGAGAGTTGTTCTCAACAGCTGCATGGATACGAAGCGAAACCCCTCTGTGTGCTCATTCTTCAGCGTGGCAGTTCTCAGAAGGGGTTGTAACCTGAAATATTAAATGTATCAGTTTTACAAGTCTTCTATTCCTTAGTTAGAGGAATCATGATGACGAGATAAGTCAGTGCAAAACAATGGTTAATAGGGTTACTAATAAGAGGGCATGAGGTAGATGTCATTGAATGTACTTAAATTCATCGATTGTAAAGAAGAGGGCGCTTAATGTAGTCATTTTAATATGAATTTATATTACATTTATTTTAAAATAGATTTTAATATATATGGGGAATATTTTTATGCATCATTATTTAATTACTACTATACTATAAAAGTCATACCACATGTTTCAAAATTTCATTTTTTAAATTAAACAGTTAAGTATTTACAATAATATAATATTAAAATATAGTACAATATTGCTAATTGATGATATAAAATAGTCTATTAGAAGAGTGTTTATTTTAATGTAATATGCATTAATGATTTTCCTGTTCTAGTTTTTGGTGAATACAGTTTCTGCCTACATGGGATTTAGCAAAATAAATGAGGTCAAGGGATAAGTTATGAAATGCTATTAGTAATTTTTTGGCTTGGTCGCTGCAGCAATTTTTTTTTTCTCAGTATATTAAGTAGTATTTTAAATTAGAAATAAACATAACTGATAAAAACAATTTTTATTTGATTTTAATTTTTCAATGTAATAAAACAGATTATTACACAAAATAGATTTTCCTTTCCCTAGAACCACTCCTCAAATAGCCTGAGAAGGTTTCTTCAGAGACAAAATTCCACTTCGTCCGAAAGAATCACAGCTTTTGTGAAGTAGCTCCCTCGCAGCCTGCTTATTGCGTAAGGGAAGAGCACTGAAACGTAGGAATGTTCTCTGCCAAGTTCGGAGCAATGTGCTGAAGAATGGTCATTTTGTGTCGGGCCTAAGCTTCTGGAGAGCTTGCAGGGGGCAGCCTTCTGTCTTTCCTCAAATCACATCAAATTTAAAATTCACAAAAAGATTTTCAGAAAGTCAAAGAAATAGTCAGGTCTTCTAACACCCATACTTTGCTCTGTGTCTTAGTTGGAGCATGAGAGTAATACAACCGAGTTTCAAGAGTTTTGAGTATGCTGTATACTGTGGTGACACCCTCTTTTTTCATCTTATTTGTAAATCCTCTTCGATTCGACGTCCAATCATGCTTCCAGAGTGTATTAATCGTCATTACTTGAACTGCTACTACTACGAACTACTGTTGCCCTAAAACTTCTCGGTTGGCCCACGTAGGTTTGCTCATGTAGAGCGTCCTCGAGCTCAAATTCGTCATCCAAACACCAGATAGCAGCTAAATAACATCGTAAAAACTGTCTATGTTTTGAAAATAAGACTCCCAAGAGTCCAGGCAAGAGTGTGGGTTTTCGTTATAAGTACACACTAAAAACATAGTACACAAATTTGAAAGAGTAAATATAAACTGAGAACGGAGCAGGCGTTAATAATCTAATAAATCAAACAATTATAATAAAAAATTAATGTGTTAATATTTTGGAAGGGTGAATAATTCATATACGCTTTTACTTTATGACTTGGCCTGTATTATGTTTTATTATAGGTTAATTTTATGACAATTCAATTGTTTTGAGCATTTTATACTATTTTTTTTTAAATTGTGCGTCGACTACCAGGTTTATGAGTGCAAAGACCTCTGTTGATTATCGTTAACACAGAATTAACACTTTGATGGTAGCAATGAAGTAAAGTAAAAAATGATCTTACAACATATTTAAAAGGGATAAAAATTGGAAAATGAACATTAAAGTCTATTTATAAATAAAAACTTCTTTTTTTTATACAAATATTCGAACTTGAGTAAAACAAAAGCTATATGAATAATTGTATAAATCAAATAAGAAAAAAATAATTACAACCCCATAAATAAACGTTTGCTATTCTTATAAAAACAGGTCTTGGTACATTTCATTGTATCATGAATACTCTAGAATATTTTTGGAAATGTTGAGTGTTTTAAATATTTTTAGAGAAGTACCTCCTTCATTACGACTTTAATATTCCTTTTGACAAAGACCTTATCTCCACCCGCTTTAAACTCTTACTTACTAAGCAGCAATTAATGCAAAAACTAGAAACCTTATAATAAAATAATTTTTAAGAGGTAATTAAAGAACCTTTTATTTTTCATTAAAAATTAGTACTTTAATTCAGACATGGTGGTAAAATTATCAAAACTTAAGCACTTTTTTAAAAAAAAGTTTACTTAAAATCTTAAGTTTTAATTTCTTAAAGTGTAAATACATGAGATATGTTTATGAGAATGATCTTTTATAGAAACCAACTTGCTCAAACTCTTTAAGATGTCTCAAATTACTGTCTCCGACATCAATGAATTACTTAGGTATTATACGATTAGAATTCAAATTATCATCAATAATACTTTTCCCATAATTCTTTTCACTGATATAATTTATTGTAAAGAGCAATTAATATAAAAATATTTTATTTAACACAATAATGTATAAATGAATTTATAATTTTGTTCTTCATTTTCTTAAATTTTTAATTAAACCTCGAATTAATATTTTATGTCAGTGTATATTTTTTAAATTATATATACATGTGTTGTAATTTTGATTTAAAATGTATATACTACCCTATTTATATTAACGCTGTGGAGGTAAGGTCGGGTAAGAACCAAATTTCAAGTTATGTTAAAGTCCCTCACAAGCAAAAGCTATTATTTTTTTAAAGTCTCAAGAACTCTAAAGACCACAAGTTCCCAATACATCAAAGAGTTTTATCATGCTCAAGAAGTAAGCAATTTCTCTTATCCCTTTTGCATACCTGTCTAGTATCTGGATCACATCTTAACCAACCTTATCTCATTTACCCCAAATTCCTCATTTGTTTCAGAAAATTTCTTATTTCCCCTTGTAATTTTCTTGAAGAATATTTTTTTTCTGAATCACTACTTTTCTAGATAATTATGATGAATTGTAATAAACGTCTTAAAAAAAAAAAATATATATATATTTTGAACAGAGAGAAGTGTGACGCATAATGTGGGGTTTGGTCAGNTATATATATATATATATATGTCAACATGTACATCCAAATCCATGAATACCTGCTTCAATGCAATTTTTTTCCTGCTGTTTTCATAGAAAATTTACTAAGCCCCTAAATATCAGAATACATAACCACAGAGCATCCTGTTCAGAACCACAGTTCCCTCTTCCCAGAGCATTGCATAGGCATGCTCAGATTAATTTCCAAGTAGACGTGATTGAAAAACTTCCCAACAGGGCTTCAGATTTGCAACTGAAGACGAGAGAGTCTGCCTATATCCACATTCTCAAAGCCACTATTAGACCTGGCATCAATTATCAAAAATGGAAGGGTTAGGGTATTCCCAATCGCCTTCCCCTTCATTTGAGCCCCTTCTGCTGCGGTGCTGCACCCTGCAGTGAAGTCGACCTTCACTTCTCACTGACGAAGGGATTGAGGGCGAGAGATCCCTGAAAAATTTTTTGTGATTTTTTTTTCTTCTTGTGTTGCATATATATATATAGATGAAACCTAATTAAATTTCTATTAAATATACAAGATAAAATGTACAGTGGGAGCTTTTCAGAGGGATTAATTACAAATAAACAACTAATTATTCAGGTAAGATAAAATAATTTATACTAACTATCCCCTCATATTAATTTTGCAGAATATGAAACAAATATAGTTTCCCATTAACGAGATTTTAGAAGCATATTGTGTAAAATTGTTTTTTTTTGTTGTTTTTTTTCTCTTTTTATAAGTAATCAGATATTTAGGATATTGTGAAGAATCAAATTTTAAATTAAGAAAAGTAAAGCAAATAACACAATGGTTTCTTTCCCATACATCTGTAGTCAATGTAAAAACACTTATTGGTTTTATTTTTTGTTGTTTTAAAAGACAGTTCTTGGACTATAAAATATAGTTTCTATTCAATTTTGGCATCAAAAATTTTAGTAAGGACAGAAAAGCCACTTCATTTGCTTATGTCCTATCCTTTTGTATTTTTGACTAAAATATTTAATTATTTACTTAGTAAAATTAAATTCAATACATCATTTTTTTTCTTTTTCTTTTCTTTTTTCAGTCCATTTTATTTATTTTTTTAATTATCAGTTTTATCTTTGAGAATAGAATATTTATCTTAGATTAATTCAGAAAACCAGATATTTTTAAATTCTTTTTCATATGTAGTAAATATATTTTTCTTGTAGTTTTCTGTTAAATGAGATTAGCTTGGTCCCTTATCATTTGTAGAATAATGTAAGGTCTTCGGACATAAACTGAGCTTCCTAGCCAAAGAAATTCATCGCATCTTCAACTTCAGAATACAGTAACAGTTATTTTTTGAGGGAGTCATTTTTTAAGAGTACGAGTTTTACTATTGAAGAAACTTTATTATTTCTTGCCAAATCTTGCATGTGTTTAGGCATATACTGCAAATCTCTTTAAATCAGGACATATATGGCCTTGGTATATTATTTATGGTAAATTATATAATATACCTAAAATTTATTTATATGTATTTATTTTTTATAACATGATAAAGTTCCCATTAAATTTGTTAATTGTGGCTAATTTTTGGTTTCTCATGTATTGTTTTAGTAATCATAATTTTCAGAAAATAAACTATTTCCAAATTACAAACTATTTAGATTCTTCTCTCTGCAAGCGAATCATTGTGTGTCACTTAAAAAAAAAATTGGAAAAAGTTTTAGAAATCTTATGTGCTTATGACTATGTATGCAAATTAATTAGCTGGCACTAATATAAAATCATAAATTTTGCAGATCACAAAAAATCAACATGAATTTTATTTTAAAAACTAGATTCTAAAAAGATCAAAATAGGTCTTGCATTTGATGTTACAAGACTATTGTAGCTATACCAGCTTTTGTAATACAGTTACAGGAAAATCTCATAGAAAATCTCATTAAGTTCTACTTAAGTTGAATAAAAACTTGAAAACTATGTTTCTGATTTTCGAAGAAATAGGACAACCTAGCTATTAGCAGCTATATTGGGGAGAATTTTGATTAGATGAGAGCAGGAAACAAATTCTATTTGCAACTGTTCTTCAAGTCTAAAGTGGATTTTAATAACTCATACCTTATGCAATTACACAATTTGGCCCATGCCTTTAGAAGCTGTCTTATTTCAGCTTAATGTCAGATGTTATTTCATTAATCTATTCAAACACACATTACATTAAAATTGAACCTTATTACCATTTGCCCTAAATGGATTCTCAAATTTGTCAATTAGGCAAAGTATTTATCTTGCAGATGTAACTGTACTTAATGCTAAGTTTCTTCTGTTCCTCTGATCTTAGAAATCTCCCAAATTTCCCGTTGTACCAAAAAATCAACACCAAAAAAACAAGCAAAGGAGTTCATATTGAACTGGCCACCACTTCTATGATAGAAAACAAAATATTCTCTTGTAACGGAAAAAAAAAAAAAAAGTATATAGAAGAGAAGTGGCTATGTGAGCCTCGGAATCCGTGGATTTTCCAATTAGAAGACCTTTGTGTGAGGAACGCCAGTCGGAGCTCGCTAGTCAGATTACAAGTGTACAACCCCTCAAACCTCAGGTTAGAATCCTACCTACTTGATTACGTATTCCTTTTTTTTTCTTTAGTTGTTAGCCTCCCTTTCAACCCTTTCAAGTTTAGGGTTATAGAAGGAAGAGCGATCTATAGGTTACTATCCCAAAGCTAACCCTGGGCGGGATTCGAAGCCACAGCTCCAGGATTGGGGGACCCGAACGGATCCCATGTCCCACCTTGGCGGCCCCCATCTATTCCTTTCTTGGCCCTTATTTTTAAGGCCATTCAGCTCTGCTGTGTGTTTCAGATCGATAAACTTATTAACACATTTAAGAAGGAGAGAAATCACTCTCCCTCATAAAGGAATCCATTTACAATTGAAAATTGCGAATGAAAAAGTTATAATTAGGTCTTCCACTGCAAGATAAAATAATCAAATAATAATAAAAATAACTTTCTGCTCATATTCTGATGGATATATTGAACTTGATTAATCAATAGATCAGCACTGAAGCGCCAGTAATAAAAATAAATTGAAATTAAATGTGACATAAAAATATGGTAATAATTTTAACATAATAAATTTAACCAATATTTTTTTTATGTTTTAGTATGGGCGAGTGGTCCAAAATATAAAATATACTTCCTTTAAAAAAATGTATTTACAAATTATTAGGTTAGCCAAATAGTCTGTAGAGAGTTATCATTTACCCAATGAACGATTTTTTTTATTATTGTAAAGTAAATTTTTCAAAATTCCGTTAAAATGAAAAATTGAAAATCATTGTGTAAGAGAAATTTTAATCAAACGTAATGTTTATAGTGAACAGAAACTTTAAAGTGCATGAAATAATTCAGATCAGATAAGTCCGGAGCTCATTAACCTGCCAGGTATTGTGCATACAGTTTCCGTTTTCAGGGCAGCTCTGAGAGGCCTTCGTGTATTGGGCACAAGCTGGGTACTCATTTTTTATGGAGAGACTCATTTTTCCGGAGAGTTGGAGAATTTCCGTACTAAATATGCCCAACCGTACTAAGTAGGCTACAACTTTTCTTTTCTCAATCCGTTTAGTAGCTAATCTTGAAAGTTAACATTTGCTCTAAGCAAAACTCATAGTTTATCATTTATAGATAAGTTATAACTTTTGTTTATTCAGTTATTTTGTAGATATTGTAACCGTCCATTCAATTAAAATTAATTTTAAAAAGAAAAGGAAATTCTACTTATTTTACTTCACAGCGAAGCAAGTTATTTCTAATTATTATGTTTCTAATTAGAATTTGTAATTATAGTGTTCATCATTCATGAAAACTATTTTGTACATAATGCGATATACCATGTAAGAGTAAGGTTAATTTAGAGAAGTTATGACAATTATCGATGGCTTTCTTCAAGCCATAGTTAAATGATAATATCTAATTTTTTCATATTTTTACATTTTTCATGTTACTACTACTATAATATTCTCAAAATATTTTTCATTTAAGAAGGAAATTTGAAATGATAACTCTGAGTGCAAATCTTGAATATAAATATTTTTTATTTATACGATAAAGGTAATAATGTAGTTAAGATATTATTGAGTAAAACCTTGCAGAATAACACAAAATGTTTTGAAAATTGAGCATCTTCAAGTTTCCTATCTATGTTTTTCGTCTTTTGTTATACCTAAAAGAAAAACGAAACTTATAGATTCTCTCAATTTAAATATTGCTCTGTTCTATTTAATTATATTTAATAATTTAACCAGGAAGTTTACCGTGTTTTTTGAATTCAAGGTTTGGCTTAAAGTTCGGAACAATGAAAAGTTTCTTCGCATAATGTCAGTTCTAGAATTTCCATGTCGTAATATTATGTTTTCCTGGAGTCTGACGAACTTCTCTCAAAGATAATAGTCTCACACTTCAGTGCTGTTTGAAAATTATAATAATGCTTTAAACATTTGATATTTGAAATAAATGTTTAAAAAAGATAAGTATTCTTTTTTTTTAACCTTTGTTCAACCACAATAACTTGCATATAGACANATATAAATTAAATGAACAATAAATACATATTTTATAGGTTTATCATTGTATGACTACATACTTATATTTTAAATAATTATAATAATGATATTTCCACCCTAACAAATCCCCCAATGATCACTAAAAATAAATAACACTTTTATGTGATTGCCTAGTTGGTTGCCAGAAAATGTTTCAAGCAGGCCTTTTGGAAGAACAACCCTTTCACCTCATGTGGCAATGCATATAGCTTTCTTTTTGTTGCAATGAGAAATGCAATCCTGAATATGTCCGTTCTGCAGGTAGGTAACTGGAGCATTCCAGCATGCCTTTACCCCCTAATCCATGCGAAATTGTTGTAGAGGTCTTTCGGCAATCTGGTGTCTAAAACTTTTTTGCTAAGCATAACAGATTCAACCTCCTGTAGTCCTCTGTTGTGACCCATTCTAGCCCTAAACGTTTTGGAGTAATATGTTCATCCCATCGCATACCATGAATAAACCTAATGGCCGAATTTACTGCCTTCTGGATCTGGATGTCTGTTAATGTCTATGTAGACCAAATCGCAATACTAGACTAAAGGGAGAATCAAGGAGGACACCAACCTCGCCTTTACCTCTTCGGACAATGAGCGCTTTCATCTCATCAATGAATTCAGAGAGATCCAAACTCTATTTGTTACAGCTATTGCCTAATCTTTCCAAGTCAGTGTTCTGTTGAAATCATTCCTAGTACTTTCATTTGTTTACTTTTAGGGACTGCCTGACCGCCTATGATCTGTCCAGGTATGAGCTCGAAATCACATTTAGCTAGCATCTTTGAAGTACCAACCGATAGCCACTGTGACTTGCTCGGGTTAAGGGACAGCTCGTTATTCTACGACCACCTCATTCCTCTCTGAATTCAACCCGTAATACTATCTGGATATCCACTGTGCCATATCATCACATCATCTGCAAACAGGTGAATTTTACAATATTTTGCGCTCCTAACTATATCATTGATGTAGACCAAAAACAATAGTGGTTCCAGTACAGAACCCTGAGGCACCCCCGATCGGCACCTCATCCAGGAAGAGGTATGGATACCTGCCCTTACTCTCTGCCTCCTGTCAACAAGGTAAGAACCTATCCACAACATTACATCCTCGCCCACACCAATGGCCTCCAGCTTCCTGAGCAATAGCTGATGACTGTCAAAAGCTCTCGAGAAATCCAAGGACACCCAAACGGTCACCTTCCTATCGTCAATAGCCTTCCTTATATCCATCGTAGCAATATGCAGAGCAATACACGTACTGGGCCACTGGCAAAATCCTTATTGACATTGAGTTAGTATCTCATTTTCCTCTAGGAACTGCCTTAACTGCCTTGCTACTAGTCTCCATTATCTTGAAGCACATCGGCAGGAGTGTTACAGGTCTATAATCTTCTGATGCACTCGCTTTTGTTACCTTTTGAATAGGCCTTACAATAGCACTCTTCCAAAAAGAGAGAGAGAGAGTGAAAGAGAGAAAGAATAGTGAAATCATTTGTAAAAGCTAAATTGTGGCTACAAATTTACAGAAAGCTAAGTTAATGCATTTATAAAACTATATGATTCATAGATCATCATTTTTTTTTTAGGAAAAATTTAAAACGCTAGAATAGTAAAATAGTTAAAAAATTTTCTTTAAAAATAAAGACAGATATTTGCATAAATATTATACTTTACCAATGGGGTCTCTGATCAAAAACTATTTTGAAAAGTTTAATTCAAATTTAATAAAAGCCAGTGTATCAAATTATTGTATACAATTTTTCCTAAAAAACTATAAACAGTAATGTGTTTTTAAAAAAATTACCTTTCTTTACTATTGGGTCATTTGATGATAAATTACTGATGGTGTGTTAACTGAGAAATATAATAGAGAAGGTGGCAATTGACTATTAGTACTTTAATAGTTTGGCCAGCAATAAGTTAAGAAAAAAAAAAGAATGCATGAAAAAATAAAAAGAATTTATCCTTTAATGCCAACATTTCAGATCAATCAAGAATTAATGCCACTTGCATGATCAACATCCCTGGAAATGGCTTGTATTGCATTGCTAATTTGTTAGCATTATAGAATTAATTCTTTGTCATTCATTATTATTATTTTTTTTTTTCCATCACCATTCTCTATCATAATACAACTATTAAGATACTGTAATGTAATGTTGCCTTTAATGGTTATCTATGAATAATGATACTGCTGAGTAATGTTTCTAAAGTAATCAATATTTTTATTTGAGATACCAAGCAAATAAGCAGACCTGATTCACCTCAATACAGAAATGAATGTATGTTTAGAAATCAACATGGGTATAGGTGAAGAATTATTTTTTAAAAGTCTCTTTAAGCTCTAAGGGGTCTGTTATGAAAAAATATAGGTGTTTGCCTTGTATAAAGGTGTAGGCAACTAATAGTTTCTTGTAAAAAGGAAATGAATCCTTTAGTTAAGGTTGGGGTTGTCTAGGCGAGGGAAATGTAATTTTGGGTTGTCTTAGAATGAGAAGTGAAGAGCATTATACATGCTAAAACTTATTTACCAGCATTTGGAGGGCTTCACTTAAATTTGGATGATTTGAAGATTCATGACAAACCTCGGAGTTTTATATAACTCGGGATAATAAACCACAACCATATAAATATTTATAACTTTCAATATAGCTTTTAGGGCAAATTCTCAGGAGTGAAGAATTAATATTGAGCATAACCAGGTCTCAAAAGATTTAGATGATCTGACTTCAGAATTTAGCAAAGCACTTTCTCTTCAGCTAGTTTTAAAGAATGGTATATCAAATGATAATAGTTTTTTCTGGTATTTTATCATCATTTATCATAAAACAAACTTGATAGTTTTATTTTTATCTGTTAAGTAGTAGTTATTACTTTGTAGGACTAATTAGGTCCAATTTCTACGATATTGTAATTCAAAGGATTCCAGATTATGAAGTCCTGATTGTGTTTTGTATTTATTTGTAAATTTTTCATCTAAGACTAGGAAATCAAACGGACTATCAGATTTAACACAAAAAACCTTGACCAGATCAAAATACTCTTGCTTGAAAAAAGGAAAATGTCTACCATTCTTGTTAGATGGTCTAATTTCTTTTTCAAAAGTTTAGGATGCATAAGTAATTTTAATATTATAAATTAATTTAGACTTAAAATATACAATTCCTAAAATTATTAATAAATAAACCCTTGAAGTAATTATAGTTTTAAAATTGTTAATATAAACACAATTTAATCTCAATAAATGTATTTTATTTTAAATTTATTCTTATTATATTTAATAGCATAAATGCTTACTAAATAATTTGGAATACAAGTCTCTGTTCATATAAACCTTGGTGATGTCTGACATTACTCCATCCTGTATTCCAAATAGCTGGAACTGCAACTACTCACTTAGAAAGGTGACAGTTTGTGGGAAATTGAATGAAATATTATGTCAAATATGGTAGAAAGTTAGGGAGGTAATAATTAAGATTATTTAATAGTAAAATATCAGTTCTTCTCTTTAAAGCAATCAATAAATTTATCACAGACAAGTAAGATTTGTATATAGATTAATATATTTCTGTACAATTTTATGTATTTCAGATACTAAATTATCTTGTTAAATTTTTATTTTCTCGTTACATCTCCTTCGGATCCCCCTTTAAGCCAAACATTTGCTCTGTTGTCTGCAGTTGGGGACACTCGCAAATAATGTGGTTCGCCGTTAGAAGATCTCCACACAGGTCACATGTGGTCGTCGCCTACCAACAAGATGGTAACCGTGGGTTAGACGAGAATGTCCTATACGTATCCTCGTGATGACAACTGCATCTCTTCTTGGCGATTATTCATATGTGACCGAAGTCCAGACTTGTGGTGATATGGATCGCAGTTGTGTTGAACTTCTGTCCCATCTTTGTTGCCACTGATTCCAAATTATTATTTTTATATGGCGTTTTTCGTCTTTAAGATGCGTGCATGTATCCGAGGATACGGGTAGCAATGCAGCTTCCTTTCTGAAAAACAATTTTAATATAGCAACAATATAATACTATTAGATTGATATAGTGAATACTACAATAAAACATAAAAAAAAAAGGCATTATTATTGTTGACCATCTAGCTATCTAACTTATCTGCTTGGCTTACAATGGTCTTGTTTTTCAATGATGCATGGGATTTTCCCTTAGTGCATCCTCTTTTCTTGTTCGGCGTTTCACGGATACCATCTTCGTTTTGGTTATCCGTGGAAGTTATTTCCACGTTCTCAGGTACCACTGATGAGCCCCTGGTAAATAATGAGCCAGACATTTATTTACCAGGGGCTCATCAGTAGTACCAGGCATTCGCTGATTTATTTATATTCTCTGTTTTAGAGATGAACCAGAAGTCATTTTCCTTAATGAATTTCAGTGGCCCAAAGTATTATGTCAAACTTTTGCTACTAATAAAAAGGGAAACTGTTAGGAAAGTTTGATCCCCTTCACGTGTTACGACAAAAAAGTGTGGTCATGACTCAGTTTTCTGGGGGATATACACGGCTCTATTTGCGTTCAACTTTCTGCTATTCTTTTTGGCTGGTGTATTCCCCTTTTGGGAACGAAGGGCTCTAGAATTATACTAATATCTTCAATAGCACGCTTTGCCCGTCCACCATTCACCAATTGGCCACAAATTTTGCTACTCACGAGTAGCAATACATTTTTTCTTTCCAAATTATGATCCAGGTCCATGCATGTGTCGCTCAGAGGGCCCTGCAAACACTTGGAGTCCAAAAGAAACAGTCCGGCTGATTTTTTGTTAGAAGACGTAGAGATGGATTTTAGGTAGCAAAGGCCTCTAACCCTTGCTACCGATTCTGCTTGTGGGGCTTTCAACTAGACCGACACTAGTTCCCTCTGCAATAGAGGAGGATTTGCTCAGTAGGGAAGGTCAAGGTACCTACATCACCACAAATCCCCGCCTCTGCTATCCGCCGTTCTTATGGCTATTAACCACAAGTCCGTTGCCCGGAGGTTACCACGAGGAGGTCAGCAAGTAGGATTTGCTCAGTAGGGAAGCTCAAGGTACCTACATCACCACAAACCCCCGCCTCTTCTATCCGCCGTCCTTATGGCTATTAACCAGGAGTCTGTTGCCCGGAGGTTACCACGAGGAAGTCAGCAAGTAGGATTTGCTCAGTAGGGAAGCTCAAGGTACCTACATCACCAGAAATGCCCGTCTCTGCTATCCGCCGTTCTTATGGCTATTAATCACAAGTCCGTTGCCCGGAGATTACCACGAGGAGGTCAGCAAGTAGGATTTGCTCAGTAGGGAAGCTCAAGGTACCTACATCACCACAAACCCCCGCCTCTTCTATCCGCCGTCCTTATGGCTATTAACCAGGAGTCTGTTGCCCGGAGGTTACCACGAGGAAGTCAGCAAGTAGGATTTGCTCAGTAGGGAAGCTCAAGGTACCTACATCACCAGAAATGCCCGTCTCTGCTATCCGCCGTTCTTATGGCTATTAATCACAAGTCCGTTGCCCGGAGATTACCACGAGGAGGTCAGCAAGTAGGCGTTGACGGGAATCGGAAATACCAGGAGATGCTAAACAGTGAGATAGGGCACTCTAGTTTAGCAGAGCTCCCATAAGAAGTCAGGCGACTCCCATACCGTTAGGCCGACTTCAGCAATCTTTTAGCCCGCCCATTTAACCCCCTCAAATAATTACATTTACAATTCAATTTATACATTTGATAATTTATTCCTAAGCTATCATTCATGATTCAATTCAATTATCATTGATAACAAAATAAATTAACATACATTTTAAGAAAAATAAAAATGTATGATACACATAAAGAATGATCTCATTATTGGTATTTAATATTGGAATATAATATATAATCAACTCAGTCATATTAACTAGTATGAAAATATTTGATTATTATGAATTTGTTATTAACTTTTAATATTAATCTTTCTAAAGTTTATAGGGGGGGTTGTTTGTGGGATTTTAATTTTGAGACTGCTATTAACAAATTGATATCAACGAACAAAAGTATATCATGGAGAAGTTGCCAAAACTAAGTAGATTTCTGTTTCATATAAATATTTCTATTTTAAGCCTCCATGTCATTTAATCTAATACAATTATGGGGAAAATTTTATTTTATTTAACAGATTGGAGTTCAGTTCAATTGCTCTACACTAAATACGCCCCCTCAAGCGAAAAAAAACAACAACATAAGTTCGCTCCTACTTGACATTTGATTAATAAAATCCACACCTTATTAATCTGATTTCACTATATAACAAATTCACCCTTTCATTATATATAAAAATAATTATTATTTCTAAAAAACGGTTTGTCAAAAATTCCTTAAAAGAACAAGTAATTGCAGCTTCAAGGCAGTAAAATTAGAATTTATAACCCAGAAAACCCACTCTTGATTGTTCAATTCCACTGTGTAATTCCAAAAGTATTATTTTTATCAATAAAGATATGTTTACCCGCTACGTCGAAAAACCTTTTGGCATTCGTATAAGACATTGAAGGTTATTTCCCACTCCTATTCGTCCGAATTCGCTCTATAACGAATTCTTCTTTTACTTTCATATTAAAAAGCGATTTGGTTAATTTTATATAAAAAAAAAAAAAAGTACAATTTATCACAGTTTCTAGGTCATCAAATTAAAATTTATGATGCACCCAAACCGTTATTTCAGGATTTCTCCTAAAAAGAACCTAGCCTTTCATGTTGCACTTTAATGCAATATGCCGAGCTTCCTTTAGAAAAATAACTAATTGGCGCTTATAAGTCAACTTTTAAATACTTTATGCGGTTAGAGATTTATTTTACTGTAGGATTTTTAAAATTGACCACTCTATGCTTCGAAAGACTACTCCACTGTTTATAAATTAATTATTATATAGTATTGTTAGATGTGAAATTGGAGACAATCGTGGGAATGAAGTATATCATAATGTGCAATAAGTATACTCAATTTGAAGAGGAGGAGAGAAAGAGAAAAATAAATAAAATTTAAAATGAAGAAGAAAAAGGAGGCATTAAGGAGAGAGGTTGGTAACCCCCTCTAAGGAGAGAGAGGTCCAGAAGGACATTCAGGGGTGGGCGGGGGCGGTCGGGGGTGGGGGAGTGGAGGCGGCAGTCCGGCCCCGGACCTCGGTCGCTGAGGATCTCTCTGCCCGCCTTCGCCTGCCGTCTCCACCGTCTCTTCTTCTGTATCAGGTACACCCCTTGTATAGTCTTCCTTAAGAGTATCCTCTTCTTGAGGACATTCCGCCCTTCACCTCTCGTCAGTACCAAGGGTGAAGGGACCACCACACAACTTGCACACTTCCCTACAATCGGGGGAAATGTTAGCTGAGAGTAGCGCTCTCATTACCGCTGATTCCTCTATATAACTTCTATTTACAGCGCATGCGAAGTATTATAGTCGTAGAGGAACGTTTCCTATATATCTCCCTTTATTTTAACTAATATTATTTACCCTGTGGAAATCCTTCACTATTTAGTATACCTATGTAAGAAATACTAATTATAATTGCAAGAATTATTTTGCTAGATAACTTTTTGCTTCAAATTCATTTAATTTAAATCATTTTCTAAAATTTAGCTATTCACAATTTCATTTAGCTTATTCTCAAGACATTATTCTTCTCGAAAACAATAATATACTTTAATTATCATTCATGAATGCACTTTAGATTTCGTCAGAATGAGTGTTCTAAGTCTGCAATATTACTAAACACACACATCCTTCTTGGTACATGAAAAACCTCTTGATCATTGTACAACACATATAAATAAAATCCACCCTTACCATACTACAGGTTGATGGCGTACATTGAAACCTTGAAGAGTCCATTTTAAGTAAAAACTGATAAGCTAAGAGTCTATTAGTGATGCCGAAAGAATTTTATTAACAAATCTATGAAATTCTTAAAGAATAATCTGAAAGTTTTTGATAGAGTTTAAACTGTCCAGCAATCTATACAGTATTTACTTTTACTTAGAAAACATTAAATAATTAACTATTTTCTTAAAAATTACTAAAAGGCAAAATTTTGAATAAAATACTTTTTCTCAAATACTTCGTTCATTTCTGGTTGGTCAGAAGTCTCATCAGAAACACATTTAAGAAAATTTTATAATGTACACCCACACCGTCATTGTTAGAATTTTCATTCCTAAAACAATTCAGTGTTTTTGCTAACAATACCAATAATTATTCAAGGTCTTGTGTTAAGTCATAACTAATTGCAAACAAGATACAAACAACCAAATTTATAGACATGAGATTATATTTTTTTCTTAATTTTAGTTTTTGTTTTAACTGAGAAAAGTTAGGAAGATTTATGAATATTTTTTATTTACGAAGAAAACACTCGAAAAAATGAAGCCGAAAAATCAATTCGACAAAAAATTAATTGGGTCAACAGCCCCAGCAAAAACCAGTTTTCTGTCAAACTGATTTTCTTCTGTAAATTTATTATTTGAAAATATGCATTAACCGTTAAAAATATACTTAAAACTTATATTCTTCAAAAATGTGAAGACTACAAATAAGTATAATTTTTAGAAAATAAATGTTATTTTAATGTAATATTGAGTTTGTTATTCAATATTACACGAAATGAGCATACTCAGAAGTGTTACTACACTTATATTACTACATCAGAGCGCTCATTCTGTTCATAAATATGTTATTCACTAAAGTTTAACAGGATAAAAATGCCCTTGTTAGTCCACTTTTTAATATATATTTTTTATTCTAATATTTTTACAATTTTTCGCGATCATCGGATTATAGCTCAATGAAATTTATCCTTCAATGATAACTTCTTGAAGATAAAATTATATTTTAAAGTGAAGGTTTGGGAGAAAATAGAATTAAAGAATTTTTTCCTAATAGCTGTACCAGAAGTGGCATTATTTATTCTGTTAAAATTTAATATTTTAAAAATTAGTCAAGCAAAAAGTTATAACAGAGCTAATTTTACAAATAAAAAAAATTATTGGATTCTAAAAATATTAATAACTGTGATTAATATTTTCGTCATAAATAGACTCTTCTCCAAGAGGTTATTCCTAAATATTTATAATTATATCTTTACAGATATGGAATGTTTAAATATTTATAATGTATATTTATAGTGAACTTTACCTCACAGCTATCTCACATTACTCTATGTTTTATATGTTTAATATAGCCAAGGCGTTTCATCTACTGTCTACTAAATGCGTTATGGTGCTTAAACTATTTTAACTCCTGTTAGGTCTTATTTCAGTGGGATAGTACTAATACTTTTGTAAATTTTTGATCTAAATTTTATCGATACTATTTTCATTTTAAACTTATTACTAAATAGAATTATAAAAACTAATATAAAATAACATAAGGAGAATTTTTTTAAATTATGACAAGCAATTGATGCCATTATCAACAAATTGTATACAAATTTAAGTAAAAAATAAATGAAAAATAATAAAGCACGGATATTAGCAAAGATCAGACCATTAAAATATGGTAGTCTTAGTCCNTATATATATATATCCAAAATTTACATAATTCCTCTAAATGGTTTAAAGTTTAGCGTTTTCAATATCCACCTTGCCTAGTTTTTTCAAGCATTAATCAAATTATTATATTGGGCTGATATTCTATTAATATATTTCAATTCGCATATAAGTAAAGAAATTCGCTTATAAATTCGTTAACACCGAATGTTTATGTAATTTATGAATGATATTCAAAAAGAGGAATACTTAAATAAAAATTGCTTACATTGATGACGACGAGTGGTCAGTAAAAATGAGATGTTTTGTCTTTCGGTCTTTACAACAAATTTGTGAAAATATATGTAGGAAGGCTAATCTACATATATTTGAGTGATGAGCTAAACATATGGCATACAATCAAGTAATGTTACTTGTGGTACATAATTCATTTGACATATTTTTGACTGTGCACTTTTATTACAAGTAGAAATGTAATTAAGTATTTCATAGCCTTTATTAATCAGTGATTTATTTAACGAATGTATCAAAAGTAAAGCCTCTTAGAAATTTTTATATGTATTTCAACTAATTTATTTTTGTTATTTAATTTTTTTTTAAAGGTTGGACAAGGTTGCTCGACTATTCACTAAAAATTGCCTAATTTTAAACTTGCCATGCGATATATAGTAATAAATAATTTAATACAAATTATGATAAACTATGCTGAGAAAGTTATATGGTGTATTATTTTGCTGAAATTTTACCTTATAGATATATAATGTAGGAAGTTTATAATTTTAAAGAAATAACGTTTAGTTTTAGAATTCGCTGAAGATATATATTTGTTCGTATGAGTTACCTCTCATGACATGTGTAACTAATTTTGACATGTTTAATTATTATTGGTATAAAATTATATATTCGTTGACTTTTATTTATAAGCAAACAGGGAAGACTTATTTCCAAAAATATAAAGTTTATGTCTTTCTTGACTTGTATGCAAATTGAAATATATTAATAGGACATCAGCCCAATATAATAAATTGTTTTATGCCTGAAAAAACTAGGCAAGGTAAATATTGAAAACGCTAAACTTTAAACCATATGGAGGAATTATGTAAATTTAGGAATTTCATCTTTGAAATATACTTTCGTAACTTTAAACTGTTCGAACAGTAAAAACATTTAAATAGTTAAGTATTGCTATATACTTTACATTGTTAAGACCTTAAAATTTTGCTTATAAAATTTAATTTTGTAAATGTAACCATTAGGAATATAAATGTCATTTATAACATAAAACTTTGTAAATAATTTGAGAATACTTAAAAGCGGAATCATAAAACTTTTTAAGATTTAAAAAAAAATTCCTGCTACTTATTAAGACAACAACGTTTCCGAATTAAGTACCGAATACTTATATATTTATTTATACACATTAAAACACTAAGATATTATACACAAAAAACTAAGTGCTGCTTTAAGAAAAAAAAATTATTAGTAAACACGATATTAACAATTATTCGATTTATAAAAATACACCTCCAATTTGACCATTTCATATCTGTATACTAAATAAGGTTTCTCAATTGTCTAGGTGAGGGTACCGTCCATCTCATCTAGTTACTATCTTTAATATGTTTGTTGTTATGTATTTTCCACAAAGACATTGTAGAAAATGATTGATACAAAGTTACATATCAAGCCCGTTAGGTGCTATAAAATAACAATCACATTCATAAGTTGAAAGACGTTGTGGGTTTCAAGGAAGCTGTAAGTCACTCACAACTGTAGGACTGACTGAGGAAGGCACGTAAGGAAATGACCACATCTGTACGGGAAGAGGCGAATACAATATGGCCATCTGTATCCTCATGACATGTGTAGAGGATATCACAACTCTTAGACTAAGTTGGAGGCAGATTGTTGACTGCCATGTTTTATCAAGAGAGGATTGTCAGAGATTCCATCTTCCTAGTTCCATTCCACTTCCCTTCTGTGTGATATTTCCGCGAAGCTCAAGTCAGTCAAACCCTCTACTCCTTACCCCACTCCTATATCCGTTTCCCGTGTTCCTTTCCACAATTCTAGAATAAATAATAACAGATCAGTCATATGGTAGACACTGTTTAGCAGGAGTTTCTCTCTCTCTCCCTATCACTCCATTTCCTATGTTACTAACAGAATATCATACATTTTTTTCTCTCTTTCCAATAAGTTCAGTATCTATTTTACTCACAGTTTTATATTTTCATTTATTTATTATATGTTAGATTATCATATAAAGACATGTTTCTATGTTATTTTAGTATGTTTCTTTTTCTTATTCAGCCCTGTTCAAGACTTAGGCTAATTCAAATTTTTTTTTTGTTCAAATTAGTTTTTAATTCTTCAACTATCCCCACCAATTCCAAAAAATCCTCTCTTCATAACTTCATGGATTAATATGCAAGTCGGCTCATGGTTTTCTAAGTAATCTGTTGAGTGTTAGTATGTACCCAATAATCGACTATAGATTTATTTCGTTAAAATTTAATTTAAAAAAAATGATGTTTCAAAAATGGAGAGGTTCGGTCAAGGTAGATCCAAAAAATACAAATTTTAAAAAAGTGAATTTTTTAAAAAGATTATCTTCCAAGTTTCGGCTTACATTGTAAGCCATCTTCAGGGCTGTCATGAATGCGAGAGGGGACGTCCTGTCCCTAGGATCACATTTTCATGACTGACTCTTTTTATTTTATTTCGTGACATTTTCATGAAAAGCTCTCTATTAGAAGGTATTTTATATATCGCTTCTTGTTTAGAACTCTTTTTTTACTTTAAATGATATAAATGATTGTAATTTTACATTTGATTAGGTTTTCTCTTTATCTTTACCATTATTATCATTTTTCAAATCAAATCCACGACAGCCTGACTTCATGAAGCATGATTTGGCACTTTGTGTCCAAACAATGAATACTCTCCCTCGTAAGTTTCTGAGGACCAAAACCCATACAACCATTTTGCAGTTTAGTAGGTATATATATTTTTTTATAACCTTTATTTACATATTACATTCTGTTAAAAATAAATGAAAATATTTTGTAATTTGATAACAATGAATAGTAAAAAAATAAATGATATTAATGAGTGTCACATGAGGAGAGAAAGTGAACAGTGACATCACTCTCAAGTAGGTAAATATAAGTTTTATTCTTCTTTAGTAATATTTGGTTTAAGGGGATTTTTCTTATTTTCTTACTTCTCATTTTCTCGTTAAATTTCTTGTGATAGTCAGGTTTTAGAACACAATGTAAAACGCAATTTAGGTATACAATTAACTCAATTCGGAAATCTTTTCTTTGGCTTTTATAGTATGTATTTCGTTTCTCTGTTCATTAGTATGGAAATTAAAACTATTTTATTTCATTTTTTGTTCCTCTTTCAGCAAAGAATCATCGATTTTAGTTAGTATCTTATTCTACTCCCTCGTCTGAAAAATAGGTTTCTTTAAACCTCCCCTTTATGTTTTTTTAAAGTTATTTTGAGATCCTTTATAACTTTTTTATTTTTATTTTCCACTCTTATAACTTAAGAAATTCTTACTAAGCTAATGTCATTTCCAGACATTGATTCCGTTTTTGTTTTTTTTACTTTGAATCGTCTTCTTTTTTAAAAATTATCCTTTTGTCGAAAAATTCATCAAATTTAAGAATGTTCGAGCCAAATTCATAAAAATAGTAGTATGTTTTTAAATATACCTATTAGTTTAATAATTATATCAGAAGTTCTTTCTGTGGCGTCAAAGTGTTATAAATAAGCCTCTTCTTGAAGTTCGTGGGGGGCTACAACTAAAATTTATCATTCTAAGTGTAAATTTTTCTTTCTGTTGTAATTTAAATTCCCGTTCACCGTTAATTTTAGGTCTGCCTCTAGCTATTTGACAAACATTAGATTACATTTAGGACTAAACAAAAAAAAAAAAATCTTCCAATGTCATTTTTATGAACACCCGGTATTTAATCAGTTGTTCACGTAGGCTTCGGCGGTCGTCAGATGTATTTACCGTTTCTTCTTCCGGGTTGGACCGTGTCAAATTGTTGTTATTTGCCGAGCTTTCGCACATCATGTGATGGCTTCTTCAGGGCTGAAAAGAGAATGAGAGTTGTAAAAGAGAGATTTTTAAATCCAGATGGTATATAATTACCATGTTTTTTACACCAGGTGGTGTATGGTATAATCCCGGCGCGGTCTTGTCCTTGGGCAAAGCCTGCCTTCCCATTGGTTGATACTGTGTTCTGGCGGCTGGTCTCTGGAGTATTTAGGTAGCTAGTCACTGATTGGTTGGATCCTCTTGTCGATTAGCGCTGGTTTCCAGTGTTTGCTGAATCTGTATCCGTCTTCCCTGTTGATATTTTTTGGATTCTTGGTTATTTCGATGGCTTCTCTGATGGTCCGTCGATAGTAGTTGTTTTCCCGGGCCAATATTGAAGCGTCTTCGAATTTGATGTGGTGGCTGGTGTTAGCGAAATGTTCTGCTAGAGCTGACTTTTCTGTACGTCCGTGTTTCATGTCTGCGATGTGTTCTTTTAGGCGTGTGTCGATCGTCCTTCCAGTCTCAACGATGTAAGTAGTTCCGCAGGAGCAGGGAATCTTGTATATTCCTGGAGTCCTAAGTCCAAGCTTATCCTTAGGTTTCGGAAGGATGTCTGTTATTTTTCCGTCGGTGCAGAACGTTGTTCTTATCTGGTGGTTCTTGAGTATACGGGCGATCTTCTCCGTTGTCCCTTTGACGTAGGGGATGGTCACTTGTCCTCGTTCTTCTTTACCTTCCCGCTCTTCCCTGTTGCGCTGCCGATTTCTCTTCCTCTGGACCCTGTTGATAGTGTTGCGGTCATAGCCATTTTTCATAAAGGCGGTCTTCAAATGTCTTCTTTCTTTCGGCAGTTGGGCAGGTTCTGAAAGTATCTCCGCTCTGTTGAGTAGAGTGTTGATGACTCCTTTCTTCTGAGCCGGGTGGTGGTGTGAAGTGGCATGTAGGTATCTGTCGGTGTGGGTGGGTTTCCTGTAGATTGTGTGGCTCAAGAGGTGATATTTTTTTGTTACGAGTAGTTAATATACTTTGATAAACATTTTTCATTCAATTTTAATTTCCAATTCCTCTTAGATAACTCCTCTGAAGTTAAAAATGAAAAGAAAAAAAAAGAAAAAAAAAAAAGAAGGTCACTAGGATTAAAGTTACGAGATATTTTTAGAAGGGAGAAGGATAATGCATAAAGGATGGAAATTCAATTGTTTAATTTTTATACAACTTTTCGTGAGTAACAGAAAAAAAGTTTCACACAGCTTGATAGTAAAATCAACTTTTTGGTGGAAATAATCTAAAAATGTGCTATATATATTCACTCTTTTTTAAAGCTTGTTGAGGATGATAATAACCCTCTATTTAAAAAAAAAAAATGTTCTTGGCTTATTTAATTTAGACTGGCCAAAAATCTGACTATTTTTGTACTTTGATAAATTAGTATAATTTAAAGTTTTCGGATCGAAGTGGTGTTTAATATGAAGTAATCTTATAGAACAGGGAATTAGGGGATTTAGAACGGAATTAGTGGTTTTTATTACCGCATAATTTAGTATAGAGAGTATAGAGTCAGAGAATAGATTTATTTTATTAAAAATTAAATTTAAAAAAACGAAGTTAAGATATTTAATTTATTAAAATGTTTTTATTGGGGTTGGGTCAAGGTAGATCCAAACAAATACTAATATAAAAAATGTGCATTTATTAATTTTCTGCTAATGTTTCGGCTTACATTGTAAGCCATTTTCAGGGCTATCATGAAGGCGAGAGGGGCCGTCGTGTCACTAAGATCACATTTTCATGACTCACTGTTGGCAGATAATTTAAAAAATACACTTTTTTTTTTTTTTTTTTATCTACCTTGACCAAACCCCAACAAAAAATACCTAATCATAATATCCATCAAATTACAAGATGTTATATAACAGAATGTAATAAATAAAGATTTATTTAAAAAAAAAAAATAATAATATCCACGGTAAAATACGTTATATTTAATATGCTCCGTAACGTGGCTATCGATCGAAAGTTTAACAAAATAACGAATGATAAGTACTTGGTAATATAGACAGTTACAGCTCATTAAAATACCAAGTCATTCGTTAACAATTTCGTTTTTACAAAGAAAGTAATTTGCCATCTAGATAATATTTTTATGTAATCATATTGATCTTTCAATCAAATTCACTTCTCGAAAACTAAACTGTTCAGGTTTTAATGAATGGTGTTGGTAACTATTTATTACTTTCCAGCCGCAAGCTTAGGAAATAATAAATGCATATTTCAACAAATTTGATAGGTCCTTCTGTCTCAAAGCTACTGCTGACCTTTGAACTGCCATATAATTGATTGATTAGGTACAAATTAAATTAATTTTCTCATTTTGAAAAAAGACAACAAAACATTAAGTTTATATTCAACCACTATCAGTTCTGTGCTTATCGATTTAAAACTTTTCTGATTTTGCTATAATAAATTACCAATATATAAAGTAAAACAGTAATATTGCTAATATTTTCACAATCTTTTACAAATCTAAGTTTTCTATTAACATGAAACCCCCTTAGAGTATGAAGCTAATATGGAACAAGGAAATATTGGGTGAAATTTAACCTAAATCTTAAAAGTAAGTTTAGTCTTTTTTACGAAATTCAGTGTTTGTTGTACAAGTGGCAGATATTTATTAATTCCTATATTTGAATATTTTGTTTTTTAATTTATCGTTTTCATGAACACAATATACAAAAAAATCTACAATGCCTATAATTTCGAAGGAAAACATATCTCTCAGTGTACTAATTTAGTAAATATGTTTATATTTCGTTATCCTCGTAAATAAAGTTTGTTGGTATTCTTCTGCAACTAAATTCTTGATATTCAATTTACATTTAAGGGTTATGACAATTTAATTTTATAAAATTTTTACATTCTATGAAATAACACTTTGTGTAAAAATACACTGTAAATCTCAAACGAATAAATTCATTGCCCTTTATAAATATTTAATTTAGTTGTGGTATTATATCCCACGAAAATTTCAAACAATTATTGAGAGGGAATAGAAAATAAAAAACTATCTGTCCCAGCCAGGAATCGAACCTGGATCTCCTGCTATNATGGTCAAAGGTTTATTATTAAATAAAAATTGGCGAACCAATATGGTTTTATTTTTTCTAACGTTTCGGCCTGAATTCCAGGCCATCTTCAGGGCTATGGGGGGTAACTAGTCACGAATTGCGTATTCTAACCCATGATTGCAGAGGTACGGAACAGAACTTCATTCTCTTGAACCAAACTAATTTAAATTTTTAAAAAAATTATCAAAACTGAAGCCATATATGATGTAACATTATTTATCATATCATTTATTTCTGAGCTGGGAAATATACATTAATTTATTTATCTCACAATCAAATAAAGAAAATAACTTACATTCTTCTTTTCAATATATATTTACTGAACGGAATTGGTGTTACAATGATGAAAAGGATTTTTTAAAGTAGGTTACTCCAAGCTTCACACGTTCTGTTTTATAAATATTATTTTTTTGTGGTATTTAATTCCACGTAAAATTTAACAATTTTTAGTGCAAGGGAACAGAATAAAAAATCTAACTGTCCCAGCCAGGACACGATCCTGGATCTCCTGCTTTCCATATAGCAGTTCCCTACATAGCAATGTTCCCTTGCACTAATAATTGTTATAATTACTTAATGTCCTCCGAAGAAAAACTTTATGCCCCAGTCTTAAAAACATTGTTTCAAAAACTAACAAACCTCAAAATTGCTTTATAGTCTGTGAAGTACTTAAAAATAAAAACAGCTAATGAAAACGACCAAGCAATATTTTTGTGAAAGATACATTAAGGGATTTGATAAGAGTCGATGTATTGACTGAGTAGCAGAGAAAACTTACTTTGCTGAAATTTTCGAGTTTGGGGGGGGCGCCTTTGTAATTAGTTGCTTTGGGCAAGATCAAGTACGGCAGAAGGCAGTGCAGTCTTCAGGTAATGAGGAAAGCTTCCAGCTCAGACCCAATTTCAGGAACAATGTCAGTACAGAGAAGAATGGGCGAACCCATTTAACTGGAGCTGGAGTCTGCCTCTAGCCTCTGCCAACCTCCCTCTCCTTCACCCGACAGCTCTCTCCAAAGATTTGACAGAAAAAACTTAACTTTCTTCTCCTTAAAAAACTTAACTTTCTTATTCTCATTGGGCTGAAGAAACGTCCTTTAAAATGTTCACTGATTCTCCTCACCAAAATTATACATAATATATATATAAATATATTGAACATAATCGCAAACTTCTTATCACTTATTACATTTTTCACAAACGTTTCGGTCTCTCATATCTGTTAGGTCTATAAATTCCATTCGGCATAACAGACTTTAAAACAATATTGAGTTTTGTAACAAAGTTTAATTAGATTTTACGTGAAGTTTGGAATCCTTCTTTTAGAGAAATAAAGTTAATCATATTGGTATCATGACCAAAACCTTTAACAGTTCTCCATTCCTAACCTTTAACAGTTTTATTTCCTAACTTTTATTTATGCGTTTAAGGCAAATCAGAATTATCTATTTTTTTAACTCTTTAGTTTCATTACAAAGAAACCGATAAATGAATAGACCAAAACCAGTGTAAAATGTTATCTCATAACATTTATATTCAATATGATTATATTACACATTAATTATTATCTGAGAATTTATTGTCGAGGGAGTTCTAATTTATATCAAATGGAAAAGAAAATCAGTATTTAACACTTTTATTTCAAGCACCTTAAAAAAAAAAAAAAAAAATTTGGTTTGAGGTAGATGAGAGGGAAGGGAGTTTTTGCGTAAAATTTAGACTTATAATCGTGATATCTTTGTTGGTGTTTGTGTAATAAAGAAAAACTTATAGACAATAATTGGTCTAAAATGTTGCTTTCTAAAGCTTATTTACTATTGAATTATATGAAAAGCGCATTTGGAGAAGTATGTTAGCAAATTTACAAATGTAGCTTGAATGGGTTAGCATTAACTTCACTTTATCTTGCCAGCCAATCTAAAAGAAAGTTCAGAGCTGACTTTTCAAGCTAATAGTTCTCTGAGGCTTGTTATCAAATTTCCTTATTAATTCTTATTTTTATGAATATACTTAATAAGTGGGAAATCTGCAAGTACTAATATGTATTAGAGGTGAAAGATGTAAAATGTTTGTTGAGCCAACCAAAAAAAAAAAGTCTACTTTACAACCACTGCCTAAAATAGACAGATTCCCCATGCTACATTAAAAATGGACATAAATAAAAAAAATTAAATGTCTTATTTGATCTTGAAAACTTAACGCCTCTAGTTTTTGTCGCAAAAGCTGGCCGGAGACAGATAAGGGTTTGAGCGAGGCTCTCAACATTAAACAAAACCAAATGTTAAAGAACTTAACTTTTGGAAATAATATATATTTCATAAATTTATGATTTACATACTGTTTCATAAAACTAATAATGTCGTTATTGGTGATAAATTCCATTTCATTTACTCCCATTTGTGCTATAAAGAAATTATTTCAAATGATTTGCAATAAACGCCAAAAATACTGTTTTTGAATTCTATTAGCTAAAAATATATGCCCTTCAAATTCCTAAACGTAAAATTAAGGTTTTAAAAAACAAACAAAAAAAAAATCTGTGTAACAAATAGCTGACATTGTTAGCTTCTTCCAGTATAAGACAATATATTCGTCTTACTTGGAAATTTAGACTCGGAGGGAAGTGCGGGGAGTTGGAGAGATTGTCTAATTATGCCTTGGTGGTGTAGGGGTCAGCATACCTGCCCAGAAAGTAGAAGACCCTGCTTCGATTTCCAGCTGAGGTTGTAAGATTTTTTCTCTGGTTCCCTTTGCATTTCTTGTAGATAATAAAATATAATTCCTATCTGCTCAATCAAAAATATGGTCAATGTTTTGTCTAGAGGGAATGTTTAGATATAATGAAAATTAGCATTCGAAGGTAACTCAAAATTATTATGAAATATATACTCATACACTCACTCAAGCATATATACGATACTTGTAATTATTTATATTTTTCTCACGTATGATATTTTAAAAGTACCCAAACTTGGAAAAATAAACAAAAGTCTTTCGATTGAAATATGTTTCATATCGCAGTCCAAGTTTCGTTCATTAAATATTGTGAAAAGTTAAAAAGTTCCTTAATATTATGGGTAAAGACTTCGGTTCATCAGAGTGCAATGTTGAAGGGAGAAGAAATATTTTTTTTATAAATATTTAATTTAGTTGTGGTATTTTATCCCACGAAAATTTCAAACAATTATTGAGAGGGAATAGAAAATAAAAAACTATCTGTCCCAGCCAGGAATCGAACCTGGATCTCCTGCTNAAAGAAAAAATTAAATAAATTAAATGACGAGAGTCGACAAAATGTATGACAATGTCAGCTTCCTTGAGTACAAGACGAAGTTCTCGCCTTTCTCGTAGGGTAGACTCTCGCTAGGTAGAGGGAATTGAATAGGACAACTAACAAGTCCTGGTAGTATAACTGGAACCTGGCTGGGCAGATAGTTTTTTATATTCTATTCCCTCTCAATAATTGTTTGGAGAAGAAATATTATTTTGAATCTCTTCAATCTCGGGTCTAGTTGATAAAACATATAAATTAAACTTTTAGATAATATCGGGATGAGTATGGACTTGTGTTTAGTGCTTGTATGTGCGGTGCGATGGCCCAGCCTGGAATGATTAGTTCCTACCGTGCAGTGAGATAACTCCTGCCCACGTTACCTGAATTCTAAATCATTACCCAGAATCAAGCACTTGCTTTTCCTTGCAAATTACTCTCCCAGCGCTTCCATGGTTAGTAAGCCACAAATAAAGTACTTCCTATGAGAGCTAAGCACCTGTAGCAAGTAGAAATAAATACTGCTGATACAATAATATATATTTTTTGTTTGCCTCAAAGAGAACTTTCAAACTCTTTAAATAAAATTGCACAAAAAATTTGATACTTGATTTCCTGTCAGGTTACTTTAGCTTTTGGTTTGTAAATATTAAAAATTAATGATTTTCATGAGTTTCTTTTCCAGTCAGTCTAATTAAAACTCTAGATATGATAGCGTCAATTTTGCACAGTTCCTATGTTTCAATATAATATGTATAAATGATTAGTTTTATATTAGAATCTTGTTATTTTAGAATCTTAAAAGTTCTGTCGAGGAAAATGTATTATCGAAAAAGCTAGGTTGGTGATGAAAACCGTCCAATTTAAATTTCTTCATTTTCATAATTAATGTCAAATATTTTCTTTAATATACAATTTAACTAAAATATATGAAGAAAATAAATTTGTTTTTAAATGGAAAACTACATTAACACTTATTATGCTATTCAAACTTTATAAAATACTAATAATTCAAAATATAATGGCTTTTTTAAAATTTAATAGAATAGAATATTTATTTCCAAAAATTTGAATAAATATAAACGTTTGCATTGAGATTAATAATTTAATTTGCTTAATTTATAAATATATACAATAAGTAAAGTAACGTATCATATGATACAATACAATTTTCAATTTCTTATATTACATATATTACTTGTCATAATATCCAACACAAACATAAGATGCTAATCTTAAATAAGTAATTTATGTTGCAAACAGATCATAACTACTTTTATTTATATAATAAATTATTAAATCTGAAAAAATAACTCCTTTCATAAAGTGAATTTTAAAATAGCTTCTTTTCCTGTCCCTAGGTTCACATTTCCATGTCTGAAATGTGATTTTTTTTTGTGGATCTACCATGACCGAATCCCAACTATTATCATCTAATAATCAAATAACAATTTTTTTACAACATTTTCTTATTCCAATAAATAAATGTAACATAATTACTTAAAATTACTTGCATTTATAAAGACAATGTTTTACAGAATTTCAAAGCAAAAGGCATGTTATAGGATGAGATATAACTCACCCCTCTGATGGGGTGAGTTATCCAACCACTTTCTGTTAGTTTAGAGCAAACTTGTTTCCAATAAATTTATTAGAAAACGTGAGAAACTTGCTAAAGTTACGTTATTCCTGCACAATTTTATTTATCTGTGGATTCCAATTTAAATTACTATTCAAAATTACGCTTAAGTATTCAATTTTTCTTCTATGTCTGTTTTATATTTTTTAAATTTTATATATATATATATATATAAACTAGACTTATACTTAAATTTAAAGTTTATAATAGTCCTCTAAACATATTACTTTTTCAGATTTGAACCATAAGGACTTTCAAAATTGCGGTTCTGTTGTTTAAAAAGAGCTTCTGGTCGACTCATCCAGTAAGAATTTTAAAGACTTTAAATAAAATTTGAATAACGACAAATTCCCTAATTTTTATGGAAGTTACCAATAATCTTTTTACGAACTTCATACTATTGGCTTGTTTACCGCATTTTGCAATTTTGCTATGTTAACATGCGGAATGTTTTGTGTCCTGACTTTGACACGATTCGCTAAGAATAATGAACATTCGCCAAAGATGATTAATTAATATGACTATCGTATGTCGCATGCTCAAAGCCATGAAAAATACTGTGCAATAATGACATTCTGAATTGCAAAATGCCATACTTGAAGTGTGGCGAAAACGGCTTAAGTTTGGTTCCTTTACTTTAAAAATATTAAACTCTAGAGCGAGCAAAGACACACAAATGCGCACACACATCTCTCCTCACCGATGAAGGGCGAGAAATCCCCGAAAATTTTACTCATTGTAATTTTCTTTTGTGTGTGTGCACTGCACTCTATACACAACCTGTTTTTGATTAATATATATCGCAGTCGCAAGCGTTTCATTTTCTATATATATATATATATATATATATTTGCATAAGTACATTTATGTTAAGTAAATTTCCGTTATACCCTATTTACTCATTTTTTAATACTGCATAAACAGTGTTTAATTGGTTAAAAAAGCCTTATAGATTATATTCTTCAGCTAATACATTATTTTCTTATAGTTAAGTTTGTACTAATATGACCCACCTTTATTATTGCTTCTATGTTGACTATTTTCACCAATTTATTAATTCTCCATCATTCTCTTGCCATGGCGTATTCGATTCTCACATATAATATTCATTTAAATTGCATTTATTTTTGGAATCCATTTTACTGCATTATATGTAGTTATCGATATTTACTATTCTTATTTTGGATTCTGTATGTTGGATTTTTTTTAAATGTGTATTTATATATTTTAGTTATTAATCTATTTCGCCCATTTTGTAATATTTGGTAATATTTAACCTTAATTAANATTAATAATATAAATATTTATTTTTTACTTTTCAGCAGATTTCCTACAGAAAAATCAAGTTATTCACATTGTCACTTATGACGCTTCTATCGGAAAATTTCAGATGCTAAAAATTATTATAAGAAATGTACATATATATTCATTTAAACACTCTTTTTTTTAAATAACTAAGACCAAATTCGGAATTTTAATTCTTCGTTTTGCCAGACGTTATATATGTTCGTTAATGCTTTAGGCCTTAGTAAGCTATCAAAATATGTTAAGGGTGGGACCTGGACCAACATTTTAAATCGTCATTATTTTCGTTTTTTTATTTAAAGTCATTATTTTATTCGGGTTATGAATAAAATGTAAAGAACAAAATTTTTGAGGAATGTATTTTTATTACATAATATATTTTATGAAATTATGAAAAGAAAATTAAAAACAACGAATATTAGAAAGTATATCTAAGAAAACCATTTTGAGTATGTGGACCTCTATTTTTCTTTATTTATAGGAACCAAATTATGTATTTATTTATGAAGGCTTTCCATTTTAAGTCTTAATAAGTTTTTTTTTTTTATTTGAAGAGGAATTGGGAGGGGGAGAGGGTTGAGAAGGGAGTAAAATCTTTTATCCTAATATCTTTGTTGTTATTTAACATGTTGTAATATAATAGGTTTATTTTATATAATAATAATAAATAATTTAATATCTTTAGCATTTTTATGAGGGACATTTGTTGAAGAAATTTACAAGTATACGCTTCTCATAATTAACCATGTTGGCCAGTGTAGAAAAAAAAAAAAAAAAACTTCAGTTGATGTACCATATAGGTACATTATTATTTATGGCTTGTAAAACTGAATTTTCCTATTAACTCTTATTTGTATCCATATTTGATGAATTGGGGAAATATGCTCAGGTTGAGCCGGAGCACCCTTTTTGAATTACACATTTATTTATTACTTTATATATTCATGTATAACATTTTCGTAATGTGATTGCATAGAAGTAGGGATTTTTAGTGTGAAGACTATTCGTATGGCCAGTAATTATCACCCTATGTGAGCCATTAGTGTTTTTATAAGGGAGAAATAAAATACCCCTTGCTGACGAGGGTACGATTAGATAAAACATCCCCTAGCTGTGACCGGTGAGGGAAGGGGTAATTATTTCTGGAGAGGTCTAGAGCCAGCTAGGGGTTAGCTATTGAAATATTCCTCACCCCTACTCACACAATTGTGTGGACGATGGAGGGGACGAGGTTCTGGAAAATACACAGTCCTCAGCAAACTACTAAGTCTAGCACACCAAGCAAATATTTATAAGCATATCTCACGGGGAAAAAAGTACTCTTGTCTCCATTTTAATATTTGTTTTCGGCATTTAAGTTTTGCATCCTCCCTCCCATACACACAAACACACCCATATGCCTTTAGGACTAAAATAACACCCCGTGGATTTGGTTATTCTTTTACTACAATTACCTTGGCTTTATTCTGTAATTACCTCTAAAAGAAGAAAGAAAGAAAAGACAAACTTTTTATTATGTAAATATTTTTTTATACTTTTATCATATGTCAATCTGAGAATATTAAAAATAATATAAGGGATTTTTCTGATTTATAACTTTGTTAAATAAAGATTTAATTTTTGGTAAATATTTTTTTGTGTTATTTAATCCCACGTCAATTTTACTATTTTTTTGTGCAAGGGAACATAATAAAAAATTCAATTGTCCGCGCCAGGACTCGACTTGACATTGTCAAGCTGTTTAAATGACTCTCGTTATTTACTTTTAAATTTTAATTTTATAAATATTATAATAGCTTGACAATGTCAGCTCCTCCGAGCATAAGACGACATTTACGTCTGCCTCGGAGGTTAGACTCTCGACACTAGTGCGGGGAATTTATTAACTTATCATACTTGTCTCGGTAGCGTAAATGGAAAACGCACCGGCCTGGATAGCAGGAGATCCAGGTTCGAGTCCTGACTGGGACAGTTAGAATTTTTTTTTCTGTTTCCTTGCACTAAAAATTATTTAATTTTTGTTTCACAAACTTCATAAACAAATATTTCAGTGTCATTTTACGAACGCATTTTAGAGTAGTATTTCTTTGTTTTCTGCATGCCGTGAGGCGTCCGATTTTCAGTCACCTATAAATAAACACTAAATATTAATGATTTCTTAAAAGACAATCGCTACAGAACAATATGATAAAAAATTAAAGCTTCTATGACTTAATTTAGTGAACTTGAAGTTAAATGGACAACGTTTCAAGCCATGAGCCCATTAAGAGCAGATTGTCTATTATGAAATCCCATAAAAACTTTCTTAGCTTTTTTTAAAGTTTTATAACAAAATATACCTAACCACATACGTTTTTGTGGGAATTGGAATAAAGGCTTAAAACCTTGCCCAATATATTAATTAACCTTGCCCAATATATTTATTAAGTTATTATTATTAACTTTAATAATATATGTATTTTTTTTAAATGTTATTGAAATTTAGTTACTAAAAGCTTTTTGAGACTGTTTATCTGTCTCTATACATTTTTAAATCTTATTTTTCTTCATATAATTCGTGTGTCCTGTGGATATTCCTCGTATCTCATAATGTAATATGGTAAGAATGCATCCAATTTTCCCTCAGACTCACTTGATAACTTACAGAAGGCGAGTAATTATTCTGAACTTTTTAGGAGCCGAGAAGCCTTGACGCTACCACAAGAAACAAAACAAAAATGAAATTTTACAACTTTCATTTCTAGTAAATTTTCTCATTCTTCACTAACTTTAACAAATTTCATATCTAATAAACTTACTAATTTTCTGTTCTTCCTATAAATTTCCACAAACATAAAATATATCTCATATATTCATATATGCTTTCTCATAAGTTATATCCTTTTTATTTTTGTTCTTCCAACAACATTGAATTTCTAATTAAATGCTTAATATGGTTTTTAATATTTACTTTCCTCGTGGATTAAAAAATTTACCTCTGACAACAACCTTCAAGGATTAAATAGTCTTTAAAAAGGCTTTTGTTAAACTTTAATTAAGTCATTTATAATATTTACTATGTCTTAATTATAAATAGGTGAAATGTATATTAACACTGAGAGTAAAGTTAAGATAGCGATTAACATATATAAATATAGCTTATAATAATTTTAAGCGATATGTAAAATGAATTCTAGAAGAACCATCTTTTGCACACTATGGATTTAATGTTCCAGAGTTTATTGAAGAGCAACGAGTTCTTAAAACTACTGTTTTACTTATACTTTAAATTGTGCGCGTAAGGATGTGTTTTATATAGAAATAAGTGCTACTCGAGAGTATGGACGGTACTAATGAACAGAAAGCGGGGGCATTGTAAACAAAAAAAAAAGAAAAAAAAGAAGGGCAGAGATTATGCCCTGACAGCTGGAATACCACTGATGGCTGGAGTACCAAAATGTTTAGTCTGGCACAGATTAGAAACAAGTGACCATGTTTCTGAAACCCCTCGCTTCGTCAGAGAGCTTCAGAAAAATATTTCTAGTTAGTCAAATATTCCCAGGAGGCGCCGATTTTGTACTATTTTTTTGTACCACCAATTGTAAGTTATTTTTGGGATTATAATAAGTTTTACTTCTGCTGACTATTACATACTCTTGCATTAATTGTCCCTGTCTTCTTTGAAACTTGTAATGTCTCACCTGAATTAAATGGCTCTACAGTCCTATATTATACAAGAAAATAATTCCAAAGTGTCTTTATATTCATCTTATCGGAATGTCAAAAGACTGTCGAACTGAATATTATTAGATATGGTTCTGACCTTACAATACTGCAGATATACCCTTATTTTATTTTTATTTTGTTATTCCACTTCCTTTTTTAAGCTCTATTTTGTTTTGGACTTAGACTGTTGAGAAGTGTTTTTATAAAATTTTCTGCCGTTATTATGTCATGATTATTGCATGATGGACTACCATCCTAGTGACAAGATATAATATTTTAATTTGATATTAGGAAAATTGTCAGTAACGAGGGAAATACAATGAGAGGATTTTAATTTTTTTCTAAAAAATTGGTTTTGTATTGAAAAAATTTAATAAAGTAAACGTATACCTTAATTATTTATCTATATTGAGTTTCAGCTCATAATCTTCTCTACTAATTAACTAATTTTGCTGCCATACTATAAAATATTCAAAAATAATAATTTCATTATTTAATAATCTTTGATATATCTTAGAAAAAAATAAATATGTTAGAATAGAGAGTTTTTTTGACCGTAGATATTATTATTAGATGATTTTTGTTGAGGTTTGTTCAAGGTAGATCCAAAAAAATGCAAATATAAAAGAATTGTCTATTTTTTTAAATATATGCCCTATTGGCAAATAGTAAAGCATTTTTTAAAATATGTATTTTTGTTAGATCTACCTGACCAAACCCTAACAAAAAACATCTAAAAACTATTTTTAATGTCATTTCATTCAATATTATACAATGATTTTTATTCACTCTCCAATCCGACCTCGAAGTTAATGAAGACAGTGAGTATGCGAAGCACTGACGTTTTCTATCTCTTTTTTTATGAACTTCACCAAGTGAAAGAAAGAACACAATAACTTTTGTTCTTATTCATTAAAAAAATTTTTTTTTTTTTACTTTGATGTATAATAAAAAAATAAAATAAATATAANATATATAATAATATAATTTAACAACTAATAAGAATAATTTATCAACAGATTATATATATCATGATAATTTTTTAAAAAAATTATTAAATTATTAGGTCTTGCTGACTTTTGTGATTTTATATTAAATTGTATAATCCATAGAGCTTTAAGAAAATAAGTGATTCGAATTTGGGCCATAAGTTTACTAAAATTTCACGGCTCGATTTTATTAATGTCAAAGGTTAAAATATTTGTTGTGAAAATAATAACGGATAATATAGTAGTAGTAGTAGATCATTTGAGGGCAATCAACTTCTAGGTTATTGCGCCCTATAAATATCCTTTAACATATTTACTATAAGTTAGTTAATAAAAGACAGGAATCAGGAATCCTTATTATATAATTTTGTTGATTAAAATACAATATTTTTGAGTATTTATTTATATATTTTATGCCGTTTCCTACCTCAAAATATTACTATGCTAAGGCGAGGGGGGATGTCTGTCTTGACTGTAGGCACCGATTTCGCAATTTCCTGCTGTGGATGCGGGCAAGACCCAATTCCAGGCCCGTATGGTTAGGAACAGCTCGACAAGAACCGTTCATCAGTCGGTGGAGGAGTCGACTCGCATTCATCGAGCTCAGGAGACCGTAGTCTGATAGTGGTAAGGAAGGACTGCATATGGTGAAAACATCCATCACACAGAAACTGCATTAGATCTGCACTCAAGCCATTGTAGTTCTAAATATCATAAAAAATATAAATATATGTTTGAAGAATTTATTAAGTTATAGAACNCGAAGGGCGAGAAATCCCCGAAAATTTTACTCATTGTAATTTTCTTTTGTGTGTGTGCACTGCACTCTATACACAACCTGTTTTTGATTAATATATATCGCAGTCGCAAGCGTTTCATTTTCTATATATATATATATATATATATATATATATATATATACATATATTTGAATACTGATAAACGTACGTGGGATGACATCACAGTATATTTTGCAATGAGAATAATACTCAAGGAAATGTAAACAAAAAGCCATTCAGTGCTTTAAGAAGTTTTGTGAATAAGTACTTACTTATGTCTACCTAGGCATAGAGGACTGAGTAATTAGACAACTCTATGATAAGAAGAAAAATAACAGAGCTTACAAAGAAAAATCTAAATTTTAACGTTCCCAATAAATGTCTTCCAACGTGGTTAAGTTCGCTTTACAGAAACAGTGTTCTGTGAGTTATAACTCGAACCATCTTAGCAATAAAGAGTGGAAAATAGAAGACAAATCAACAAACCTACTGAACATATAAAGTTTACTTAGACTATGTACTTTACACCTCCAAAAGCCAAAAACTCTACAAAAATAGAGATTTAACTTAAAAGAGAAAAATACTAATAAGCTCTATTAATTAAAATATAAACGATAAGTTTAACGCTAATTCATTTCATAAGCTAAATTAAAATGATAAAATATTGTTAGTGTTGACTTATGATTTGAAAGACTTGGGGCAAATTACTCAACTCATTCATGAATTGAAGGCAGAATTTTTATTTTTCTTGACATTATTTTTAAATAAAAAAAAAATTGGAAGCCTTGTCAGAAAAACACTGGGTAGTAGCTAAACATTTTTTGTTTATGTAGAAACCAAGAGAAAAAAACTGAACTCTGAATATCTTTCCTTCTGCTAAAGAATAATATACTTGTTTATGTAAAATATTTTATTATAATGCTGAAGAAATTGGTCAGAGTTTCGGCCAGCATCGGAAAAAAAAAATACACTACAATTATTAGGTAAATATTTTAATATTGCCAATATTTCAATTGACCTGTAAGTCATCATCAAGGCGGAAATACACACTATTACACTTATAGAATTGTAGATTGGATCTACAGAATGAGATTTGGTGTGTTATACAATATATATAAAGATTTACAAATTCAACTAATTCTTTTACTGAACAAAAATGAAAAAAAAATTTAAAAACTTTATATGTATGCATTGTTCGTGATGTCTGGTGAGATCTCCAAGGGAGGTTTATGGTCACATCTCAGAGTGCTGAACTAAACTGAGAGACAAAGGGTGAAAAGGGATGGGATGAGGTTTTGTCGGCACATTTCAAGGGTAGTTAGCTAATGCTATCGAAGGTAAGTTGGAAAGGCAGACACCAGGGATTACTTACCTGAACTTTTCCGTTGAATTACACAGGATAATATTACGATAAGCTAAGGAAATGTTGTCTTTGTACTGCCTATCATTAATAGCGGTAGGATTGAGATTGGTGTGCACACATTCTCAAAATGAGCCTTTTCTTAAGGAATGTCACCTCAGAGGCCAGGACAGTAGCTTGTAGGGGTGTGGTTGTTGCTAATAGCATGTAGGGAGAGGGCCCAAGTATTCGTACCACCAATCATATATCATATATAGTATCCATGTTGTTTTAATCTTTAAATAAGATAGTTCTTTGTTTGGGCAATATATGAAGCCGAACAATTATTATCTGCACATGGAATTACACGGTATATGACGCTGGACTGCTAGGAAATAGGTATAGGATCTTTCAGGGAGGTATAAAACTGCCGTAGCTTGTTATTGGTGTGGGGGCCTAAATGGAGGTTCTGCAGGTTAGGCTTAAGGTGTATTTTTATTGTATCTATAAGGAGAGAATTGTAGGGTAGATTGCGATAAAGAGGTGTAGGAGAACAGGGGAGGAGAGAGAGAGAAGAAGACAGGATTGTCGCGGGGGTGGGAAAATGTAGGTGTTAGGTTGTTAATCAGGGGAGAGGGAAAACCACTATGAGAAAGGATTTTAGTAATGCGTGTAGTTTATTGTTATGTTTGCATAATTATGTATACAAAACATATTATTTTTATTTTATATATAATATTGCATACAAATAAATAATGCTATTATCAAACGCGAGGAAAATTTTTACTAAGAAATAACTAAAGTTTAAAAAAAAACCTATTGAAATAATTTATAAATTTTGACTTGCACCTAAATTTATGTAATGGCTAATAAAAATAAAAATTTATTTTGAATTTGTGTGCATTTATGTTAAATTAGGAGTGGTTTTATGTTTATTTGAGTAGCTTTGTGAGAAAGTGTTTGCGAATTTATGAAAAGTTTACGGTTTTTATGACGATATATTTATGGATTTTCGTTTGCGGGATGGTGGGTGATATTGTAGTTTTGTGATATTATATTTAGGGGGGTGTTATATAAATATAACAAACATATAAATGTTATGGATGTATTTGTTTTAAGTGCGTGATGAATTACTTTACTAAATTTCATATTAAATCTAATGTGAAAATTGTCCAATGAAGTATATTGCTCTTGGATAATTAAAAATATTCTAATTTTTAGAGTTAAAAATTTAATAAATTATTATGATTGTTTTTGATAATTGGAAATAAAATATATCTTGTGAGATTATGAATGATATTAATTAAAAGAAAACTAACTATAATTCTACTAATAAGTACGAAATTCCCTTTAAATCGTTGTAAGGGTCAGAATTTAAGCGGGTTAAGTAATAATAGTTTTTAATTAAATGTTTTATATTATTATAGAATGTAACAATCTAAAGCTCATGGGATTCACTTGGGTATCGTGATCCACTTGTTCCGTCTTCAAAACCCTCCCTAGGCTAGATTTTATTAATGAATAAATTGTCCTGAACCATGGATGTTTAGAATGAGATGACAACTAGCAGATAACTTCTCCCTCCATGAAGTGTTTAAAAAGGATGTTTACATTTTTTTTAAAACAAAAAAATGCTTTTTTATCAATCTGGCGTTTTTAATAGTTGTTTTTCAAGGTCTTTAAATGCTGTGAATTATTGACTTAAAATATTCTAGTTGATGAATTAGCTTCTTTCGTGTGGTTATCCTGGAATTACTGAAGTTCCTTTTGTAACCAATATTTGGCTTATTCGTAATTTCTCACCAATGTTTGCCAAATTGCGGCAGACTTGTGGTTATCCTCAGCTAAAGGTTAACAGCAAGCTGACTCTTGCAAGAGTTATCTCACCTGTAAAACCCCATTCCTCTCGAAATATAGCCGAGAAAATGGCTACAGATTGAAGTTAACGTGGTCTGGTGGGGAAATCGAATGTACCCTCACTTGCTAAGGCAAACCCTTAGTGCGAGTCAATTTACAGATGCTGTGATTTAAGATGGAGCTGCTTATATTCGATTGTAATCAGTTTTGTAACAGTTAAATTTTGTTGTTTAGAAAATAAAAAAAAAATTAGCAAAGTTCAATTTATAACAGTCTAAATTGCAATTGAAAGTCGTGGAAGACATAGTGGAAAAATAATTTTAGCATACAAATATTTGAATGTACTTAGTATTTCCTTTCTTATTCTGTATTCAAATTATTTATTTATTCATATTTCATTAAAACATATAATATATTTTATTAAACAATTAATGAGAGGGAATAGAATAAAAAATTCTATCTGTTCCAGCCAGGACTCAAAACCTGTAGTAGGTTCGATTCCAGTAAGAGCAAGGTTCGAGTCCGGGCCGGGATATAGATTTTTTTTATTCTATTCCCTCTCATTCATACTTCAAAAATTTACGTGGAATAATAAACCACAACCAAATTAATATTTATATTTATTTTGTTGTTTATTTTTATCAAATATTTTAACCTTTTTAATGTATTATTTGCCATACATTTTTTTAAAAACTTTATTATTAATTACTTTGTACATGTTTTGTATCTAATGTGCTGGTTAATAATCACAGTATAAATTAAATTTAAAAAAATAGATAATTAAA
>KZ807304.1:139432-161648 GCA_000696205.2 Oncopeltus fasciatus | reverse complement strand
TTGGACTCTCGACACTAGTGCGGGGAATTTAATAACTTATCAGACTTGTCCCGGTAGCATAAGTGGTAAATGCACCGGCCCGGATAGCAGGGGATCCAGGTTCGAGTCCTGGCTGGGACAGTTAGATTTTTTATTCTGTTCCCTTGCACTAAAAATTATCTAAATTTACGTGGGATTAAAGACCACAAAATAAATAATATTTACTAATTTACTAGTTTTATTCAACTCTAAAACTGCTCTCTCTCAAATAGCATTGACTTTTCTCTGAAATAACTTTACTTTGTGTGAAAATGTGGCGTATAATGGAATAATTTCCCTAAGCATAAATTTACCACGGCCATAGTATGATTCAGAGAAATGGTTTCCCATAATCAACAGTCCTGATCTGAAGCTTTTTCTGCCGGTGTATCTCTACTTATTTCACTCTACTATTTTTGATAATCGTTCTTTAGTCTTGTACATATATATTTATTTATCTCTTCAATATCGTCGTACTGAATCCGTTCCTGTTTTCTCCTCCTATACATGACAGCTAAGACTCCCTGCCATTTGACCATCAGTTCTTCAGCGGCTGTGGTCTGCTGTCTTATTTAAGGCATCTAGAGTCTTAGCCTAGGGTGCCAGAGAGCTGCCCTACCAACGTCCTCACTCTGATATGGCGTAGAGTACAGCATATAAATCTGGGGTTGATAAGCCGCTGGAAGGTAGAGAGCTACCCCCAGAGGTGCCTGGAGTATCGGAAGCCACCCTCCACTCAATCTCACCCTCCGGTAGCCCGTTACCATGTACTCCCCTTATTAGTAATCAAGTAGCACTGTTTTACGTAAAAGTTTGTCATTTTCCAAATTCTAGTTCCCCAGCTTCGTCTTCATTTAAGACTCCTAGTCGGAGAATAGTTTTTGTACCTATGTTGTGTCTTGTCTAGAAATTTCTAATATTTGACCAGATACATTATATTACTTCTTTGTCTGAAGCAAATACAAGAGACACTCATTTCAAAATGAAATATGGAAATACTATTTACATGAAACTTAAATTTCCAAGTTTTGGGGAGATACAACAGAACTTCAGTACCGTTAATCTAAAGGAAATCTAGAGGCATTTAAAGTGTACAGAAATAAATTAATTATGAACGCGATCCATAGACCTCCGCATGATTGAATACAAATAAATGTAAAACGCCCGGGATACATATACTTAGGATTGTAGGATAACGGTCATTTGTAGGTATTTGGCCAATATATACTCTATGTTGTCCTTGAACAGGAGATCCCTGCAGAGCCCTTTGTTAACCAAGGCACTACTTAACTACTGTCCAGAAATATTTAATTCTTGTTTATGCTAATAAATAAATACCCAAAATACCTTTCCAATGTTACCAGCGAAACCACTATGTTCTGATATTCTTTAAATTATTATATCTAATCACGCAGTACGGTTATAAGTAGTATAAGTATATTTTTGAAAAATTTATTGAGTTGTATTAACATTCTCTGGTTTAAAATTACAGAAACAGCGTTCTGTGAATTATAACTCAAACCATCTTAGCAATAAGGAGTGAAAAATAGAAGAAAAATTTTAGGGGTATTATATGAGTTATTGAATAATTATAATTGCAGAAACAATTTTTGATCATGTAGGAAATAAGGGTAAATAATTTAACTACGAACACATGTTCATCTACAGAAGTATATAATACATTTGTATATATAATAATATAATCATATGGAGAGTTTTTTGACCGTTGATATTATTATTAGATGTTTTTGTTGGGGTTCGGTCAAGGTAGATCCAAACACAAAATCCCCTTTAGTCTTCATGATTGGTAGGTGTTAATCATATTTATTTGTAAATATTATTTAATTTGTGGTATTTAATCCCACGTAAATTTAGATAATTTTTAGTGCAAGGGAACAGAATAAAAAATCTAACTGTCCCAGCCAGGACACGAACCTGGATCCCCNTTTAATAAAACGCTTTATTTATTACATTCCATTAATAAAATTCTTGCAATTTAATAAAAAAGTTTATAAAAACAAACAAATATATAAATATATACAAAAAAAAAAAAAAAAAAAAAAAAAAACGGCCATATTCCATACTTTCAGCGTACTAGTATTGATGATGAATAATTTAAATTTATGAAATTTACGGATCTGCAAGGGGGGTGATATGGGGAAATGTAAGGAGTGTGTCGATGGAGATTCCCTTTGGAGGAGGATCCGTTTTCTAATTAGGCCTAATTCCTTCTCCTTCCTGCAGAGCGTCTCCAGTCTTGAATAATTATCTGTTTATTTCTCTTAGGAATTCTCTGACAATTTCCTAAAACTGTAAAGACATTAGTAAATATGGTTGATGGAGTATTTAATTAACAAGAACACATATGTATTAAATTAATGATTTAGTTTAAATCATTATCGGGATAAATAATATATTGCAAATTTATTAATGAATTACAAAAGACTAAAATCACATTGAGGTTGATGCTTATTGACAAAGTATTTTAATGAATAACATTGGACGTATAACAATGATACTGGTAATAACTAGGGAAGTATTTTTGCGTGTGGACCAGACCCCTACAGGAAAAGGTCAATACTGAAAGATAGCACCTGCTCCCTTTGTCTTGGAAGGGAAGCAGGCTTACTCAGAAATCCTTATAGACCATTCTAGAGTTGCCTCGCCACTTCCAGTATGTTATAAAAGCAGCTCCCAATCGGCCTCATGAGTCAGTGGTAAGTTAGTCTCCGTCTGCCTCAGTTCCCATGGCAGATCCCATGGGGTTCGTAACATCGAAGTGATAAGTGACAGTGATTAACAATTTATCTTGAGCCCTCTTAGTAAATAAGCATATTTTATTGTTTTGTACACGATAATTAATTTATTAGCTGTAAGTAATTTATATTTAATATTTTCTAATTCCTTATTTATGTATTTGATATTAAGGGCAGTAGTAGGAGTAGGTTAGTTTGTAATAAGTAGCTGTAATCTTTTACCCGTAGGCTCTAACAATACTATCACTAGTGCGGAAGACATTTGCTTAATTGTAGTAGAGAATTTGTGTGACGGGATTCTGTTTATTTTCTACTCAATTATGTCAGTTATATGATAAAAAAAAAGTGTTTAGCCTTACAATCATATGATTTATTAAGTGAGATGAAATCCAACGCGAGACCCCCCTTTGATAGTGCACTTTGGAGGTGGATAAAAAGGCGATAACCCAAAGGGGTGAGGAGCAAGGGTGATGTGATGGCCAGGGGTAAGGAATAGGATTGAGTTACAGCGTTCGCGTGGCCTGCTCCCTCTATGGGTTAAGTAATTGGACATGGGAAGGAGTCGGACACTGGAAAATTTACTTAGCCTCCACGGTCATTGACTTCCACTGAAGGTCCACTGTTAATGCGTTTTTCCCAGGTATCCCCCCTCAAAAACCTGCTACGGCTGGCTATATGCTTTCAGGGCTAATTGCATATGCGCAAACTCCAATCTGTTCGGCATATATGACCGTGAGAGTTCAGATCCAGCTATATACCACGGGAAATAGGTGTGTTCTCCTTCGACATTGGGAAGTTTTTCAATCCTGTTAGAAGGCGTATGAAGTCTCCTAATTTGTTTTACTGGAAGCCACCAAAGCTCTTTACGCTGTGACCTAAAAAATTAATTTATACAACTTGTAATGTGCTGGTTAATATTAATAATAATATATAATATTGATAATACCTAGGGGAGAGAATTTTTCCTGTCTTTAACAAATTCCCCCCTTGAATGCTCCTGGCTAAATTTCTGGTTATTGCATGAATGACAGGTATTCGGAAGGGGACTTGATTTCACCGTGCATTGTCAAGAGACAATTTCTCCATACATTTAGCTAAAGGTCTGATATGTTATTTTCGAGTCTATTTTGCTATTTTTTAAAAATACTATCAAACGCTTTTACTCATTTAACCCTTGAGTCTTTTGAATATGAACAATTCCCAAATGTAAGGAAAATTTTCATGTTTTTTTCTGTTTTCCGTTACTTAAAGAGTTTGACAAAATGTACTAAGTCTGTCAGTCATATTAAATATTGGATTAAATAGGAGTAAATTACTTAATTAATCATTCCAACAGAAGAAGTCCGTCTTACATGAGCTTCGTCATTTTTATTATAGTTAATTTCGATAAAAAAGAGTGGGGATTAAACTAATCATCTAGTGTGAGTACAAAATGTTTTTTATTTTTAATTTAGAGATCGTCATATTTACTGCATAACAATGCAATATCTTAATTATTATATTTGTCATATTTGAGGGTTGTAACCCAATACATATTTATTATTAAAAACTCTACTTTCTTAATAAAAGTAAAAGTATAAAATTCATTTTGTTAATTTTGGTTAAACAAAAATTTGAAAATATCATGAAGATCCACAATGTTTATATAAATTTGGTCTGGCTCAATCACATATAGCTCTTATTATACTTCCTCTCATTTAATTTTTTAACGTTTAAAAATTACGTTTTATTCGACTGGCATTTCTTATTATAGTAAACATAAAACTACCTGATTTATTTCCGATAAAAATTAACATGTTATTCGTCCATGGACTTGCCTTAATTTTTCTTTTCTATATCTTTCCAAAGGGTATCAAAAGAAGGGTGTAATATTAAGTAGTAATTTGAACTGTTTAATAGAAATCTATCTTGAAATTCAAGTGTAACTGAAAAATTTAAAAACAGTAAACTTAGAAACTTAATTTTTATCAATAAACAAAATAAAATTTGTTAAAAATAACCAATTCAAATAGAAAGAATTAAACGAATTTTGAATTAAGCGTTTTTTGTTTATTCAAACTAAGAAAGTGTAACAGTTGTTACTGAAAATGTGGATTTGTACATATTGTTGTGGAGTGTCTAGGCCTCTTATTCCCTATATCTTATGGTGAAATCTACAAGGAACTGTTGTGGTGAAGAACAATTTGCAATTCTGGCTAGCTGAAATTCGTTGGGCTACAGCATAACTATGGTTGGTGCTAAAGTTCCCTCTCCCATATGGTCTACAAATGGCGCTTATGTAGTCTTTTATTTTACGACGTCTTTCACGACAACCTTCATTCTACTTTTTTACAACTTCCCGACGTGTATAGGGTCTTCGTGCAGAGTAATCTCCTCTCATATTGCGTATCATAAATACCATTATTTGCATTATTATAGTTTTTATTGTTAGTATTTTAAATTTCATCGCTAAAACATTTAAGGAAAATTTGTATAGTATTAATCGTATTTGAACTTCCATTAAATGCTGAGACCAACTGGTTTTACAGTTTATATGCACATTTAGTTGTTTTTTCACTAAGACGTTTTGGTCTCCTCTTCAGAACATTGACAATATCCAACATTTTCTGGGAATAACTAGTTAATTTTTAAATAACAATTAAAAGACCCGTTACTAATGTCAGTCATTATTAGTTACGGTAATAATTTGACTAATTTTAGGCTACTTGTCGTTTAGGCTTCTGTAGTATGTGAGTAATATTCATAACTAAATTTATCTGTGTAATCGGTTCTTAATTTATTTTTAATGATCTTGATTGTTCCTCACAGTGAGTATTATGCTTCTGAATTGCTTTATACTAAAGAATGTTTTGTTGGGAATATTAAATTTGGAAAATTTACTTATATCAAGTTATTGGAGGAAAGAAACAATTTATTAAATTTCTATTTTTCAATGCTTGCTCAATACTAAAACTGCATAACCTGCTTGTCTTCCTAAACTGATAAAGCTGCCCTTACAGAAGTACTCATACAATGTACGATTCAACATTTCCTAATTTTAGTACAACTGAAAGTTTACAATTTACTGCGAGGGAAAATTTATAGTAATGGTAAATTTAATAATCACCTATATCTTGGTTAGTATTCATGTTCTGAAAAAATTATAAAACTTAAAAGGTGCTAAAACATACATTTATATCTATATATTAGTGGCATTACACTAATGTAATCTAACATTTATATAGCAAAATCAAGGGCAAACATAAAGGAATAAGTTTAATCATGTACAAGGATTTTAAGGGCCTTCCGTATCTTTTCTTTCAACAAGTCATTACTAGCTGTCTTTATATCACCTTCTAAATTCACGCCTTATTTTTTTAGTTAAAGTTCCTCCTGCATGAGACACATGACTTTATTGTGTGGTACCTCTTTCTGCAAGGATCCACAAGAGTTATAGTGTCCTGTTTGAGGCCTCCATCCCATCTAGTAGCATTTAATGGGGAAAGTTCAGGCGGATAGATTACAAACCTTCTCTGTGGGGATCGCTCAAAGAAGCTCAATCTTCTTCTGTCTGATTTTCCTTACCAGTGAGTAATTCCAATTAATAGTTGCGATTTCTTGCAGCAAACTGAGGAAATCAGTACACAGTAAAATGCTACTCAGTGCAATACGATGTGTTAGTGTTAGGGGAGGGAATATTGTAAAAAAAAAAAACTTTGTTGTCTGCAAACAGCTTCACATTTCTTGTATTCACCGTTTCTTCTTCCGGGTTGCACTGTGTCAAGTTTTTGATATTTGCCGATCTTTCGCACATCATGTGATGGCTTTTTAACATTTCTTGTGTTATAATGGTTCGAGAGGGAATATAGATTTCTGTCACTCGAACTTGACTGCGCCTCTGCTACTACAGCTGGAAATATGCACAAATTCATGAAATTAATACATGTTGTAAATATTCCTCAGCAATCGGCATTTGAAACATCTCTTCCCCTTTAACTTGGCGAAAATCGGGCCGATGTCAGAGAGGATTAATTTTGTTTTTAGGCCAAATATTACGGCTCGGACTGGACGAAGTGTTTTTGATGTCAGTCTGGCTTTGTTACTTCTCATAGTCACTAGATTAGTCAATATTTTATATCTTCAATATTCTCTTCCTCAATAGATATTTCATTGATCTTAAATAAATTAAACTTGTTGTTCAAAGTTACAAAAATAAATAAATTTCCTTAGTTCATAATCTTTCTAGTTTTTCTCATATCTATAAAAAAAAAAAAAAAAAAGATTTCCTGTTCCAAGTTAGTTTGTATGATGTTCACATCAGATTTTTTTCTGAATGGACCTTGACTCTTTTAATCCAATAGATAGTGTCATTTTCTGACCATCTCGTCCCTTTAGCCCTTTAGGGCTTGGGTAAAAGGCCCTTCCAGTTCCCTCTTCGAATGAATCCCTGCTTTACTTTGCTTGATTACCATGAGTTAGGTTGAAGGAAATCTGAATTTCATCATGACTACAAGAACAGGTCATTTGTCAATTTTAAGTGAAATAGAAAAACAGAACAGTCAATGTTATTTACCTAAATTCATGTTATCAGTACTAAATTTAAATATTTTAAATAATAATTACTTAAAGGGAGTTTAACAGTGTACTGAGTTTTTCTAAGAGCCATCCTGTACTTGATATTTATAAATAAATATTGATTATTCTAGTTCTATTGAAATTATGAAAGAATTTGATTCTTAATAACCAGGAGCAGATAAAATCGATTTAGGAACAGCTGAAATTAGTGAAGAAAGAAAAGGGTTTAGTGCGAGACCAAATAAAAAAATTTTAACGTCATTATTATATTTTATATTACACTTAAAATACTTCATAAGTGTTATGAGCAGTTTTCAAACTTTTACTCACCATTGCATTTTCACAAAAAAACCATGAAGAGCTAAGAGGCTTGAATATTACCTACCTCTAATTCAATGTTGTTTGAGAAAACAATGGAAGCGACAATAATGTTTACTTTCTTATCCTTTTCGACTTTTAAAAGGGATAAGTAAAATAAGTAATTTTCTCTACTTCATCTTCATCGCCAGTAAAACATGGAGGGCTCACTATGATGCATATTTTTGCCAGGATATTTTATCAATAGGCTTCGAAAATCCCTAAATACTTAATTTATTTTATCTGTTTAATTTAAAATATACTCCCATCTATGTAGACACATACATATACATAGGAACTCATTCACTATCTATATCTACTGTGTTCCCTCCCTATGCCCTCCCCACTCCCCCCCCAGACCTTTAGTATTCACCTTACGGTGATCTATAGACTAAGGACTTTGTACTGGACAAATGACATAAAAAAAGAAAATTCTTCAAAAAAATTGTAACGAGAAATAATAAAATGTTACCAATATAAATTCCATAAATATAGAAATTAACAGAAAGTTATTTTTTAAACTATTCTAAGATGATTTTAGTTGGGGTTCGGTCAAGGTAGATCCAAAAAACACAAATTTAAAAAATGTATTTTTTAATAAAGGATTATCTGCCAACGTTTCGGCTTACATTGTAAGCCANTATATATATATATATACATTTGCAGTGACTAATAGAATAATACCAAATCTATATTTAAACAATAAATGAAGTACTTTAAAGAAGTTTTTTCACCTGCATAACTTTTAGCCTTCAATTTTTAAAATGTTTTAGATTGCAAGAACACTTTTCGATGCCAAAAATGTGATTTGAAAAAATGTATTCACGAGTTAAAAAAAGAAATCCGTTTTAGCCGCATACTCTTTACTTTCTAGGATATAACGCGTTTATAGGTAATTATAATGTCTCGGGAACTTGTAGAACTCTGACGTATTTTGGAAGCCATTCTGTGGCAGCCCATACCCCTAACAGCGACCACTAACGTAGTAAGTCTTGGCTTATACATTACCGAATTCCTTCAATATCGGCTAGTCCTTTCCGTAAGATAACAACAGGTTGTCCATTCTGATTGGATCCTGAATGCAGGTTGTCTGGAACTGACTATTTCTACGTGATCACTGAAAAATGCAATAGTTTTCGTTCCTGTGAGTCTGTGGTCCTCTCTAGTCTCTATTGTAATTCTGTCCTTCTAAATTGAATAGGAGTTCTCCTCTGGAAGAGACATCACCAACCTTTATCTCTCATTTACGGAGAAGTTTTAGACTGTAGAGTCATTTTAGGAAATGTACTGAAATATTGATGACGGTAGTTGGATCAAGGGGAGGGGACAAAGAGATAGCAGCAAGCTAAAGAGACAATAAGCTGAAATTCAGATCGAGTGATTGAGGATAAGAGGTCTTGGCGTGTAGGATTACACAGAAGGAGGTGGTTCTTGGCAGGGCATGACAGTTTCTTTTAAATCTTCCTTAAAATTTAATCTTAATTTTTTTTTAAATACACATATTTATATAAGAAAAGGAGGAAGAATAAGCTTAGTGAACACATACTAAAAAAAAAAAAAAAAAACATTACAGAAAGTAATTTAAAGCAGATGTTATTTTGTTGGGGTTTGGACAAAATAGTTCCTAAAAATACTATTTGTATTTTTTGGATCTACCATGACCGACACAAAAAACACCTTCTAATAATTTGAGTAATACAGGAATTTTTTTAAGTGTGAAATGTGGGATTAATTCACTGCAATTATCATCATGATTTAAACATCTACTTATAGTCTCCAAGATAAGAAACTCCCCATATGAACAGTAATTTAATTTTTCGGGAAGGCTACTCACCTTTTGAAGGATTGATGATACTCTTTCTTTACATTATACTTCTGTTTCTTTTCTTGTATTGTTTTTTCTTATTTTTTTTTGTGTGTGTGTGTTCTTCCTCCTGTTCTTATTCATTATACATATCGCCGTCCAAATGTTGTGTTCTTTTTCTCATCCCTAATAGTTTTATAGTTTCATAAAATAATGTACATTTTGAAGAAAATTGTGTTTGTCACATTAACATAATAACCCTTCTTAATCCCGTTTTGAACCATGCCTTCGTCGTATATTTATTGTTAATGCTCATTCCAGTTTTTGACAAATAGACTGAGTTCTTTCATCAATTCAAATAGCTTTTATAATAATTTTATATTCGATAAATAATAAAAAAATCTCGGTGTAAGTTACAGCTTTCATAAACAGATCTGTCTGGGTTAACTTTCAATTCCTATCCTAATTTAGTCAAAAACATTTTCAGACCCAGTTTGTCATAAAACACTAAATGATATCTGGGTAACCTCTTAGATTAAATAAGGGAGCCACTTTGTGTTGATGAATAACACATATGTGATAAATGTGACATAATTTTGTGAGGAGACATAACTAAGTAGAAAGAAAATATTATAAGATATATTTCTCTATTTTTAATAAACGCTTAAGAAATGTAGTGAATATCTGTGAAGATAATTAAAGTAAGAAAACACTTCTAAAGAATTACCACTTCTAGGGCAATTACCCAACCGCATATTGCAACCCCACCGCCATATCCTACCCCTACAGAACTGTTTTCTATAAAAACTTTTATATTAAAGTCATCACTTCTGCATTCCCACCCACCCCTAAATCATCTAAGCGATAAAGTCCCTCTTAAAAATGGCTGCAAAACCAAACTCTAGCCCTTCCACGCTTATCGATTTTAGTTGTGAGATATTTGAAAATGGAGTGAGCTTTTATTCATTAATTATTCTCTTAATTTTTTAAATATCTTGTAAATATTGAATGATATGTTGGAGATTATCTTGTGTAAGAATAATTGACAAGTGGAGAGTTTTTGTTGGGGTTCGGTTAAGGTAGACCACAAAATAAAACAATTTTAAAAATAGTGTATTTTTTTAATAATAAACTGCCGACGTTTCTGCTTACATCGTAAACCTTCTTTAGGGCTGTTGAAATACATTGTCATAAGAATACAATAATAATTTTCAATATTATAATATAGAATTGCCATAATGTAATAAAGTAACTTATGGGAAATACAAACCTGTCAAACAATTTTCCCAGTTCCAAAGTTACTTATTCCCAATAATATCCTTCCTCGTTTTCCTTTGTCCTTTTTATTGCCCTCTCTTGTAACAGGCCGCTTTCCATTTGTACCTTCCGCGTCTTACCTTCCCCCCACCCTTCATTTCACCACCCACGGTGTCCTTCTCAAAAATGATATTTTTCCTCTCAGTCATGGAAATGTGAACTTGGGACAGGACGTCCCCTCTCGTCTTCATGGTAGGTAGGAGTTGGTGAATTAATTTTTTAATTATTTAATAGTTTGTTTACTGCATGTTGAGTTCTCCTACATAGCGTACATCACTTATACTTTTGATATCATATTATATTATGGCAATTCTATAGTACGATATTGTAAATTATTATTGTATTTTTACGACGTTGTATTTCAACAGCCCTGAAGATGGCTTACAATGAAAGCCGAAACGTTAAAGATAATTTTTAAAAAAATATACTTTTTTTTTAAGTTGATATTTTTTTGGATTAATCTTGACCAAACCCCAATAGAAAAAAAATAAAGAAGTTTGCTAATTTAACCAGTCCAAAACTGCCCTACCCAAGTCATATTACAAATCCTTAACTAAAAACTACTGGTAGAATTTGAAACCAAGTTGCACTTAGTGTCTAAGTTGAGGTGACATTAAGTCCGTTACGATTGACTACTTCATCTGTTGACCGGAAGAACAATCTTTTTCTCCCTTGTCATTTGCACTGAAATCTACATTTTTTGTTAAAGTCTTACTCCATTTCAATCACTTTAAATTAAAATACATACCTTTTAAATTCAAAATTTGCAGTTCGTAGTTTTTTCGTTTCGAGATTAAATTTGGTACACCGAAAATAATCATTATCTGTGGCCCTACAGCCCAGTTCGAGCCCTGGTTCTCCAAAAACGAAAATAATACATTTTGGCTTAATCTACGTATATTCTGACCTTTAAAATGTAGCTTGATATGAAGCTTAAGACAGTTAATTGTTATTACGTTCAATAAATCTATTCTTATTTCAAAAGTATATTTATAACTGGAAATTTACAAAATGTTTACTTTATATACTGTGAAATATAGTTATTGAGGAAATTCAGGCTAAGTATAAACATAAACGAAAGAGTTTTAGTTTTTTTAAATTAATTTGTAAAATTTATGTTTTAAAAAATGAATAGAAAATCTAATATTTACTTTATCTTAGTGTATAGGAAATTGGATAGAACATGTATTAAAAATAAATAAAAAATATTATTTTTTCAAAATTGGTTATGAAATAAATAATTTAATTAAAATGATTTACGTTTCGAAAAGTAGAAACTGACAATCTAAAAAAAAAAAAAAATACATTTGTATGCTGTGCATGCAACATTTTGGAAATCACTAAACCAACATCAAACTTTGAAAAATAAATTTTCTATTATCAATGGAGGCTGACACTTTAAGGAGGGAAGATTTAGGATCAAATCCAAAATTTTGATCTTATATTCACTAATTGTAATTTTATTTCGACGTATTCATTTTTACATTTTTCTTCCCAAGAACTTTGTCTTATTTCAAATAGTTATTACCTGTACCGTTATTGTAAATATTAAATTGATTTTTGTTTGATACTGCTGAAATGAAAGTTATCGAATCGATGGCCAAGAGTTTATTTTTTTAACATAAAATAAAGTATTGTATTTCAGTTTCAAAAACAAAATAATTTCTCCTAAACAAAGCATAATGTCATATTACAGCAGAATTCATTTTTTATTAATGGAAAAAAATATCAGATTATTATCATATGGAAAATAAATGTCTGTACACCGGAAACTGTAGAAGAAGTTTTAGGATAATATTTGAATAAACATTTAGCTTATCTTATATTATAATCTGAATAATATATTTTGGACTTGATAATATGTGGAAGATAAAAGGTGCAGAAATTTTTTTTTTTACATTTAATTTAATAAGTTTTTATATACAATATAATAAAAATTAAATATATTCATTTCAAATACATTTTTTCTAAAAGCACGAGAAAAATGTAGATCGTAGATAGTTCATGTAGAATTTATACTTATAAAGATTAAAAATATAATTAAAACCGACAACTACTGAACTGATTTTAACGAACTTTGACATTTATGCTTCAAATGTTCCTGCAAAGTACCTTGTTATGCATGAACATGGTACAATTATAATGACTATGTCAACAATCCCGATTGAATAAAGCGTTAAAATGTTAATAGCTATAGCATTCCGGCGGTTATGCTTGCCAACTTCATCCACCATGACTAAACTTCAAAAATGTAAATTTTTCTCTTAAAAGCTGTCGCCTTGTCCAGCATTAGGTCTTAAATCTTCCAATCTTTCATTTAACTTTTTTGGAATTTATAGCAGGTTTATTCATGAATAATTTTTTCAGTTTGCCTGACATAGATTCCTCATCGAAATACATTTTCATTCAGATTTGTTTATTCATCTGATTGAGGTCCACATTAGTGTGACTCATAACAACTTATGTATATAAATGTGAGTTTAAAGTGAACTCTTCCATGCAACTGCAGTGAAACAATGTTAAAAGTAATAAAAACACAACATATATATATAACTATTAACAAAATTAATGTTTTAGGGCTTATTCACCAATACCAAGAGCACTAAACTCTTAATTTTGACGGTCAAAGAGTCAGAATTAATTTTTATAGATATTGTTTTTGTTGTGGTATTAAATTGTACGTAAATTTGGAACAATAAAATGCTAGGAAATAGAATAAAAATCCTATCTGCCTTAGCCAGAGCTCGAACAGAATCCCTTGCATTTATTGTTTAACATTTACGTTGGCTTAAATACCACAACAAAAACAATATTTATAAATGAAATTAAAAAGTAAATAAAGAAGAGTTGATAAATAGCTTTTCAATGTCAGCTCCTTCTATCATAAGACGACATGTTCGCTTTTCATGGAGGTTTAGACTCCCGATACGATTGTAGGGAATTTAATGAGTTATCTGGCTTGTCTTTCTTGTGTTTGATCTTACCGCATACTCAGTGATATTATTATTATTTTTGCTTCAAATTAGTTTTCAATTCTTCAATTACCGGAGACAGAATTCCTGACGATCCTCTCTTCAAAAACAAAGCTTAGTTCGGCATTTAGCACTATTGGACCTATACGAGTGAGGGATCACCGATAATGTGAAGTTGGAATAAAAATGTTTTTCGACGTCGTGGGAGTTATGTTGTTTTGTTTATATTAATGAAACTCAACTGAGGTTAGTTTATTAAAAAAATAAACATTTTAGCGAAAATTTCCTGAATCGTAAATTATTTAAGTTTCGGCCTAAAAGCTGCATTATATTTTTTCCTTAATTAAAATATAATTTTATTTTTTACTGAAATCAGACAAATAAGACGGTGTGAGTGTGTAGAAAAAAGTGTTTTGATGTACGGGCTAAATATTTAGTTTAGAGTTATGTAACTCAACACTGTTTCTATTTTTTAAAAAGATTTATTGTTTAAAAGGAGTTTAGCAGTAACACAGCAAAATTAAAGAAATACAAATATTTGTGAAAGAAATCCATGACAAAGGTTTTCCTCATAATTTCTCAATGCTAGCATCGGAGCTCATAACACTAAATTAATGCACTTTGATACCTTAGGCTTCTAAGAGACCAAAGGCTTTGGCCTAACCTCACGATACGGAGTTTTAGTGTAGAGAAAGCCACAGTAACTTAGTGAAATTTCCGGGAGATATTGGAAGTGCAACATTTCCTATAATGATATATTTTTATATATTCGTTGACATCCAAAGCTTTCATCCTGTTATGCAGATGTCTAAGTGACGAAATTATTAAAAAATGTATCTTTAAGCACAAAAGATTAAATGAAAGAAAAAAATCAACTACGCATGAAACAGACACAGGGTTTGTAGAAAAAAAACAAGGGGTTGGATTGAAAAATTGATTTTTTTTTAAAATAAACAAATGAAAATTANCCACTCTCAAATTATTTACAGACTATGTCCCCAGGAGGTCATGATGCCATCTTCGTTTGAGTTGACGGGGAGGGTTGTAGGGGTTGGAGTTGGAAGACATGGTCTGTGCTAGTGGATTAGGATGGAATGACAGTTTACTGTGGAAAAGGGTGAAGCGGAAAGAAATGGGCAGCGGTAATTATGCTTGAATATTGAGGCGTATGCTAATGTCCCAATGAAATAAAAAGAATTGCAGACTCCAAGGCTGAGTGGTACAAATAAATGGCGGAATAAGCCAGAAAAAGAATTTGAAAAACCACTGTCCACAATTTCGGCGTTCCATGGGTCGTCGTCCACAAAAAACAGCGTTCAGAACTCTTCCTACAGAGAATTTCTCCAGAATAAAAAGGATCACTTCTAGCTTGAGGTTTCTACTCCACCGCTATGTGGAAATCTGCAAATCAGGTAATTTGTTAAACCTCTGTGAATCTTTAATTTCTAGGAGCAAATTTTGGAAACTGATGTCTGGTAAATTTTAGTAGTTTAAACTGCTATAGGAAACAATAAAATTTAAAATCAGAAAGTAACTTTAGTGTTAGGGGACTTTAGCATAATAACATAATAAGTCTTTGCAGTAGGGAGGCAGTAGTTTGAAATAAGGGCGAGGATTCACTTTTTCTCAAGGAGAATAATATGAAGAGGGGGTTGAAATGGCGCGCAATTGAGATAAGGGAGTGTACGCTTCTAAACTGATTGCGGCAATCAGTTTATCAACCCAGAGCGGCTCTGTCGGAATCACTAACAAACTCACTTGTACACGCTGATAATCATAGATAGCTCTAGATAATTGCTTTAACATATATCTATACATATGAGAAATATATAATTTGACCCTAATATATAAAATATATCTTCTGTACACGCTCTAGTATTACACAATAAATAAAGAAAATTAAGAACTCAACTTTTTTTTCCTTTTTTGGAAATCTTTGGTTAGAAATGTAATGACTTCTATTTTCTTAATTTTTAATATTTAAAATTATTGAAAAATATTAAACAAAAAATAAATATTTATGAAATCATTTAAAAATTTGATTTTATGGCCAAATAGTACATGGGCCAAAAAGTTAAACTATAGGAGAAAGACCAATACTTAATTATATGGGCAGTCTTCCTCCCAAAATTAAAAGAAACAAACTTCATTATTTTACCTTTTTATTTTTAATTAAAAAAAAGGTTTATATGATGGCTTAAAGTTATAACTGCTTATTTATTTTTAATAATTAGTGCAAAAGTTATGTATCATAATTGTAGTATAATTTATATTTTCATATAGATATATTCAATAACTTTTTTACTTGAAAATCATGCTAAGGATACTATTTACTATTGTAACTCGGAAGGTTGAGCGGTTCCATCATTGACAGTCTAGATTCTGTTTGAAAGTGATCTCAGAAAGTAGGAGATTGTGGGACCAACCACTACAATAAAGTTTACCATATTCAAGATGGGGAAGTTGCTTTAAAAGTTTCCAAGTTAGGACTCTTCAGTCGTAAGTCGCGAAGCACAGTTTGTATTCCACTTCTAAAGTACTGCTGGAGATCTTTTCTGTTAACATACGTGGCTTTTCAGAAAGGTTATCTGTGGTTACCTGACTTGTTATTATTTTTCTACAATTTAGGAATAGCTCACAGTTACAACTGAGTACTCTTATATTATAATGTTGCATATTCAGAAAGTGTGGTTTTTATTTAATGAGCATATAAATATTTTATAGGATTGGTCAAAAATAATTTTTATAAAAAGGCTCATACATAAAGTTTAAGACTGTTCATTAAGCTCAAAACTTGAATTTTGAGAGCCAGGGTAACTCATAGGATGCGTTCTAGTCTCGCAATCCTGGCGCTGCGGGTTCAAATCCCGTACAGGAAAGCTTTTATCGATAGCTCCTGTAGATAGCTCGTCTTTCTTGAAACAAGGCTTAAATAAAACTTAGAAAATATAAATAAATTTTAACAATTTTTAGTGTAAGGGAACAGAATAAAAAATCTTACTGTCCCTGGCAGGACTCGAACCTGGATCTTCTGCTATCCAGCTCTCTTTTTTGTTCCCTAAACTAAAAATTGTTAAAATTTACGTGGGATTAAATACCACAAAAAAATATATTTATAATATAGATTTTTTTTTTAAATATCAGTGGCTTGCTAATTCCAAAGAAAATTGTGTCATTAAAAAAAATTTTTAGGGAAGGAAATATGTTGGTAATGGGCATTATGTATGAATACATAAATGTGAAAAGAGTATGATATATGCAATTTATTTTTCATTAATAATTTTTTGTTATTCTATATACCTATACATACAGCTTTCATTCATTGTCAAAGCGTTAAGATGGAATAATGAATTCTAGTTCATTTTACCACGCAAGGCTTTTTTTAAAAATAAATTGTCTAACCTAACTTCGATTATTAATATTCTGATACACCATATGGTCAAATATCTCCTTCTAGTTTTTATTTATTGCATATAATAGNGTCACATCACATTTTCAAGAAATATCCTTACATTTCTTAAGGGTCTTTTAAGAATGTCGGTGACTTTAAATTTATGCAAGACAAAAAGCAATTTATTATATTTTTCTTAAATGTGAGAATAACTGTCTGATATAATTAAAAAAAAAAAAAAAAATGGCTTAAAGGATGAACTAGCTAGATGAGAATGGCCCCAAGCGAGCGAGGTATTTCGCTTCTGTGCAGAGAGGCTGCTCCCTAATTGTCAGGGTGAACTGTCTCTGGAGTTTCTCCAGCCCTGGAGGATCTCCAGTAGGCACGTCCACGAGTCGAGCGAATTGCCCAATTAGTAATTCGGCACCTTCACTGACTACTAGTACCACCCACTAGATCTACAGACAATACGGATTTCCTAAGGGCACAACTATGATCAAACAACTCCAATATCCTCTCAGCTAAGAGCTGTACATAAACCCTTATGAGAATATACATTTTATTGCTATTCTTATTGTTATTNTTGTCAAAGCGTTAAGATGGAATAATGAATTCTAGTTCATTTTACCACGCAAGGCTTTTTTTAAAAATAAATTGTCTAACCTAACTTCGATTATTAATATTCTGATACACCATATGGTCAAATATCTCCTTCTAGTTTTTATTTATTGCATATAATAGGATTAGAATTGGCTGTTTGGCGTTCAACATCTATGCTATCATACCTTGACTATTTAAATTTGAAGTAAATATTTATTCACTCTTAGACTAGTGGGGATCAGGGTGGGGGCGAGAAATATATAGATAATACTCAAATACACTTGCATGTCCATATAATCCATAAATACAATTTTTTTTATGATTAATTTCTTGTGAACATTATTTTTTTATGAAATGACAATATAATTCTTTGCTTATAGACAGATTGATTTTATTTAGGACTGAGAACTGAAGTGTGAAAGCTATATCTAGTCTGGCAAAACCCCCCTCCACTTCAGGCTTAATAAATCGGTTCTCGCCTTTCAAAATGATCCATCACAATCAGTCACAATTTTCCCGAGAAAACATTTTTTTGCCTTTACTTTATTGGAGATAGACTAATACCTAATACATTTCATTCAATATGGTTTTATTTTTAAAATATAATATTGATACTTTTTTTTAAAACTTTTATTTATTTATTACATTCTGTTTAATAAAAACATATTGCAATTTTCTCACAATAAAGTAAAAATGACATTCAATGTCAATCACATGAGGAGAGAAAGTGACCAATGGCACCACTCTCAAATTATTTACAGACTATGTCCCCAGGAGGTCACGATGCCATCTTCGTTTGAGTCGACGGGGAGGGTTGTAGGGGTTGGAGTTGGAAGACATGGTCTGTGCTAGTGGATTAGGATGGAATGACAGTTTACTGTGGAAAATGGTAAAGCGATATNATAAAGTAAAAATGACATTCAATGTCAATCACATGAGGAGAGAAAGTGACCAATGGCACCACTCTCAAATTATTTACAGACTATGTCCCCAGGAGGTCATGATGCCATCTTCGTTTGAGTTGACGGGGAGGGTTGTAGGGGTTGGAGTTGGAAGACATGGTCTGTGCTAGTGGATTAGGATGGAATGACAGTTTACTGTGGAAAAGGGTGAAGCGGAAAGAAATGGGCAGCGGTAATTATGCTTGATATACAATTAGATTATGTTAATGGTAAAAAAAAAAAAAACAATTTGTATGATGCAATATCATTTAACTGGAGGAAGTATGAAGTCTGGACGAGCTCTAGACTGAATGGTTAAAGGGTTAAAGTTAAAACTTATATTGTGTGTGTGTGTGTATGCCTGATTGTTTCTGTTAAATACAAATAGAAAAATGTATTAGGAACAAACTTAATTAAGAAATAAATTTGGATATTTTGACTTAATCATAAAGAATTATTTTCCTTTGAAATCAATATCCTGTTATGTACTTACCTCTTGTGAACAAAAGTTGTAGTTGTTCTGAATTGCAATGAAAATGACAGTTTGTGTCATGATGTAGCTGAAATGGCGCGGAGGGCGTTCAGTCAGCAGAGTGTGGTGTATGTCTGCTAGTCCTCTAGGGTGTGGGTGCGGGTGGGTGTGGGTGTACAGAGCCCGCATTGGGTGCATGTGTCTGGCGGGGCGGACTGGGTGCCGACAACACCTTGTCTGCACCCACTTCATTAGGTCAATACGCCCTTCTCCAATGGCTGATATGTTCCTACTGGATTCATCTCTAATCGACTTCCACCCTCACATAGATACTCTCAACTAAGTACTAAATGAATAATCCTCATTAAAATAATAAATAAAGGCATTTTTATCGTTTTAGATATTAATATATTTCAGTTACCTAAATAATATTGAATAAATAATGATTATATCTCGGCCACTATCGAACAGTTTATTGTTAATACGATTGTAGACAGATATAAGAATTAAGTATACTGACAAATAAAAGAGTCCATGACAAACCTTCTGTCTCATTCTTGACAGAATCCCAAACGGATTTCCTTTGCCTATAATACTCACAATTTCCAAATAAATACATAATTATAGACAGTTTTTCTGGAGTTTGTAGTTAGTCGCAATACATAACATAACTAATATATATTTCATATATTCTTAAGTGTTGACCTGACAAATACATTTTTTTTTTTGGAGTACACTTCTTTTTTTTTCTTCTTGTTTATTTACTTTTCTTCTTCCTTCTTTATTTATATCCTACCAAATTTTGAATTTAATGCAGGCCTAAACTGAACGAAATAGGAGTCATGGTAGTGTTGTTAACTTCTGTAGAAATATAAACTCATTCTAATTTTTGAAAATAACAATTTGAAATAAAAAAAAATGAAGTTTATTAACGAAATTGCTACACAAAGGAATGAGATTTCAATTTTTATTTAGGAATGTAAGGAACGATAAAGATTGTAGAGACAAATCACATCAGTCGTTGTAACAGTAGTAGTTGAGTAAATTTTATTTAGAAATACTAAATTTAAAATTAATGCTTAATATAACTCATATTTTCTATTACAAGATTGGCAAATAATTATGATTAAATTTAAACCAATTAAAAATATGAGGCCAATTTTTGTTAGTCTGTTGTAGGCCACTTTCTTATATTTAACCCTATTATATTGTGTTTTACTGCCATAATTCAATAGTTTTCCTAAAATATCGTATAAGTCTTTGAATAAATAAAAAACTGTAATGTTTTAATTCATGTATAACAATAAATATTCAAAGAATTATATTGTTGTATATTATTAATTTATTTTGAAATAAAAACAACCTTATCATTGCTTTAATTGTTAGCCGTTGTTGATGGTGAATTACCGAAATCACTGTTAAGTTGAGTGGCATTATTTTAAAGAAGAGTTATTGTTATGAACTTTAGGGTAATGGATATTTGTTTTAGTATGGATAATACTATGAATTACGAAATCCAATATCCAAATGGACAGTTTTTGACCGTATACATTATTATTAGATGATTTTAGTTGAGGTTCGGTCGAGGTAGATTCAAAAAAAGAAATACAAATTGAAAAAAAAAGTGTATTTTTTAAAAGATTATCTGCCCACGTTTCGGCTTACATTGTAAGCCATCTTCAGGGCTATCATGAAGACAAGAGGGGACGTCATGTCCCTAAGTTCACATTTCTATGGCTAAGAGATCTACCTTGGGCGAACCCCAACTAAAATCATCTAATAATGAAATCCAATATCTTTCTTCTAGAAATAACAAAGATTGTGAGGACCAACCAATAAGGACACAATATCAACTAACTGACCAACGCAAACCGCACACAGATGTTAATATTATCTGTAGAACTTCCCGGCCCAGGAATTCCAAAAGACATCGGCAGCTTGTAGTCCGCTTACAAGAGAGAGGAAATTACAAGACAGCGAGAATATGTAATAGCATACTGAATAATGCCGGGGAACAAAGCAAGTCAAGCCAAATATTCATTTTAAGGGAGAGTGGAAAATTCTGTGGATTGGGCTGTAAAACCAACCGAGTCCTAGTGAGACCAGTAGTAGTCAAGAAAGACATTAAGATTATCTGGAGTCGTCCACGATACAGAGCAATACTGGGATATGGCAATACAAATCATGGGAGGAACATGAGTATAGTGATTCAAGACATAACAAGTAAAGAAGAGGCTGCTTCATGACTCATCCTCATCACAGAATTCTTAAGGAAATTTAAAATTTAGCCAAATATAATGGACTGTTTTTATAATTTGTAGATTTTGAATATTCTATGTTCTAAGTAACATATTGTCCCTTGCAGGTAGCTAAAGTAGTTTGGGCAATACTATTGAATCTATCCAATATTCAACAAATACAATCCTTTCAGTCCAAAATTCTTAGAATAATTGCTAACGCTCCATATTATGTGTCCAACTCTACCCTTCATCACGACTTTAATATTCCTTTTGTCAAAGACCTTATCTCCACCCCCTTCAAGCTCTTCCATAGTAAAATTATTATTATTAGATGATTTTAGTTGGGGTTCGGTCAAGGTAGATCCAAAAAAATACAAATTAAAAAAAATTAACACAGGGACAGGACGTCCTCTCTCGTCTTCATGATAGGTAGGTGTGGTAAAATTACTGTTTTAATGTTATTCAATTATTATTTAATAAGTTGTTGTCTGCTTGTTTTTCAATTTTCTTGCATAGCTTTCTACATTCACACTTTTTATATCACATTACATTATGGTAATTCTTTATTAAAATATTGTCATTTATTATTGTATTCTCATGACATTGTATTTCTACAGCCCTGAAGATGGCTTACAATGTAAGCCCAAACGTCGGCAGATAATCTTTTATAAAAATACACTTTTTTTAAATTTATATATATGGGTTCTACCTTGACCGAACCCTAAAAAAAAAAGTCTACTAAAAATATCTACGGTGAATAATCTAAAGGGTTATTATCACCACTAATGAATAGA
>KZ807304.1:110980-130337 GCA_000696205.2 Oncopeltus fasciatus | reverse complement strand
GGGGGCACCCCCTTTATATATATATATAACCTTTGTTTATATGCTACATTCTGTTAAAATAAATAAAAACATTTTGTAATTTGATAACAATAAAATAAATGACATTAATGAAATCAACGTGAGAAGAGAAGGTGACCAGTGTCCCCACTCTCAAATTATTTACAGACTATGTCCCCAGGAGGTCACGGGGCCATCTTCGTTTGAGACGACGGGGAGAGTTGTAGGGGTTGGAGTTCGAAGACATGGTCAGGGATTAGGATGGTATGGCAGTTTACTGTGAAAAAGGATGAAGCGGGAAGAAATTAGATCCTGAACAAAAGGAATATTAAAATCGTGGTGAAGAGAGGAATTGGATACGTAATAGGGAGCATTTGCGATTATTCTCAGGGTTTTGGATTGAAAGGACTAGATTCTTTGGATGTTGGAAGGCTTGGCGGCACCCCAGATTTCTACTCCGTAAGTCCAAATCGGTCGTAATAAGGTTTTGTAGAGCGTCAGTTTCTTTTCAATCGTAAGAATGGAGTTGTTATTGTTATTTCGAAGGTAATTTTGCTATGAGAAAGTTTATAGGGTTATGTGGAAATATATGCATTGAACTAAATTTTTATTTACATCAAAGTCGACAATGAATATTTCTTATCACAATTGGATACGCCTATTGAAGTGACTTGATTTTTAGAATTATTTTTTAAATTACCCCTACTACAGTATCACATCTAGTTCTCAACAATCGGGCTAAATTACTTAATTGCACATCTAATGTATTAAATTTTGTCACAGCAAAATATTTAAAATAACGAAATTAAAAATTAAAGTAAATATTATTTCAATTCTAAGGATTTCCTTCTAAGTTTACAGTTCTATTATTCCACACTCCTGCACAAAACTACCGGATCATTTATTTTATTTTTTTAATCGCTACTTAACTCGTTGAGTATTTCTGCTGGAAGTAGATCATAAATTAAAGTTTGCTAATAAGCTGTTTGCTAAATCAGTAGCTTGATGGACAATAAAACAAGTAACATAAAAACTGAGTGAATTTAACAGGCAAATAGACTGCCTTAATTTAACTTTATTTTAATCTAAAAACATTCTTTTTTTTTTTAATAAAACGCTTTATTTATTACATTCCATTAATAAAATTCTTGCAATTTAATAAAAAAGTTTATAAAAACAAACAAATATATAAATATATACAAAAAAAAAATTAAATCACTTTGAAGGGAGAAGGGTGCCCATTGATCTGACTATCAATAAATTTAGGTTTAACTAAAACTACAATTAATCTAAAAAAACCTTATCTTATAAACGTCAATAAAACATACGTAAATATTTATTAGTGAGGGAGTATTTAACAAAAATGTAATATTATAACCTATGAAATATCCCAATGACGTAATCGAAGGAAAATAACAAAACCTCTTCTTGCAAATTTAGAAGATTTATCTTTGAAACTATGAATAGTTGGAATATAGTGTTAACAAATAATGCCATCTGTAAAGGAAAATTCTTTGGAATTATAATTATATAACTTTGAAATTGTGAATAATTGTTAAAATAACCCTCAATTATTCATTTATCCCGTACATTAAACTTCATTCTAGTAGGTTTTCATAGACCAAAAGTAAAATTTAAAAAATTAGGAATTTAAATTCTATTCTCCTCCAGCAATGCGCCAAATTTCTTTTGAACCCGATTCCTCAACTCAAAGAACATCAAATTCAGGATTAAGTACACAAAATTACAAAGACATCCGAAACTTTCACAAATTTACTGGAATTTCGCCAAATTTTTGTTTTGCAGTCTCTCGTATTTTCATATTCTTGTTATTTGCTAAATAAAGAATAAGTCCAGAGCATCGGCTCTTTTGAAGGGGACTGCTAATCTATAAACCATGATAATTCGTCATGATCTTTTCGTCGTCACCTTTGTTTACTTTCTCACGCGCAAACATGCACACATGCATACACACCGTTTTGTCCTTTTAGGTTAGGTCATGTATTTTCTATTTCATTTCATTCATAACTAACCTTCTGTAGTAACATTTTAGAAATTGGAATATATAAATAATAAAATAATTTGATGAAAATATGAAATATTTGGTAAAAAAATCGGTAATATTTTATGTTGCTTGAAATTGATGAAAAGACTGCACGGGAAATAAATTAAGTAATAACTAGATGGTTACACTTATCTATTTCCAGAATATTTTCTCTTTCAAAATCATTCCAATAATAAGTGATTATCTACAATTTTCATATGTAAGCAATACTAAATATTAAATACTTATATCTATATAATGCCTACAAAATTTAACTATTAAACGTTTCTTTTATTTAATCTTTTTCCCGAATTTGTATTCCTTGTATATTTTGAACAAGAACTTGACGTTACTAAATTTAAAAGAAGTAACCTGAGAAATGTTTTACTGTAAAATTATTTAGCATTTCTTAAATGAGAAATATTTCTTATGAAGAATTCTTTACTAAAAAGACACTTCAAGTCCATGTTATTGTTGATTTTCGGAAATTTTCGTGAAATCTCTTTCGCACTGTAAGATACTTGATGGACGAGGCTCGGGCTTAAGTAGTTCATTTTGCCAACATATTCTTCGAGAATAGATCTGTGTGTGTGGGGGGGGGGCACCCCCTTAAATGAAATGGTAATGGTTAAATCTCTGAGAGCCGAAGTAATATTTGCGTATTCAAATGGCCTCAACCTCTCTTTCCATGTCACAACTCCAATATCACAAGAGAATCTGTTTACTTTCCATGGAGGACACCCCCCACCCCTCCCTTCTCTTCTCGTGGTTTTTCTCATTTTCATATTTCTCTCTATCTTCCCCACCTTATTCGCCGATGCACCTAAATCCTTCGCCGAGGAGATCGGTGAGGCGAGCACATTGTCCTCATGCCATTTCATTTCATATGTAGTCTGAAATATTCTAAGTCAGTAGATGAAACATACCAATTACAATGAAGAGAAAATATATACTGAAGAGGTGACATTTTAGTCTGATAATGCTAGTTTTAGGGTGAAAGATTATCGAAGATGTAGGGGATTTAGATTTATTTTAATTTAAATTTAGATTATTTAATATCTTCAAGTACTCTCAGTAAATAATTTTTAAACTGTAATTATTTTTAAATTTAATAATCTTCCTCCTCTTAAAAAAAATGTTTTATACAGAAAAATGTCAAATAAAAAATAGCCTTAAATTGATGCTGTAGAACACTCATCACTTAACAAATAACACTTAACGCTAATTTTTCATGGTATTAGATATGCTGAGAACTGCTTTGCTAGTACTGAATCCCTTACTGTAAGAAATCTCTTAAAAATAATTCAGTTGACAGTTGTCTAATGCTAGCCAACCATTCCTCCAAGAGAACCAAACGATACCCGCTCTTTAGAACTATGCATTCCTCAGCAGAGGCTTTTAGAAATTATCAATTCCATATGATTTGCTACAGCGCCATTCAGTTGAGGTAGTTACGTAGGAACTAGAACGGGGAAGGTTCGAGATTAGCGGTGGTCACTGCAATACTTCCCAGCTAATATCTCTCAATCTCTTTCCAAGTCAATTTCCCCTCTCGATCAATCTTGCCGCTCTGTATTCACTTGTTTGCCAGATTCAATCCCATTGAAAAGTGGAAAATAATGGTTTTGCTAGACTTGATCAGTTCAATTCCTTTCTATTCTCTCCAAATGTGCAATTGTTTGTTGACTATGGACTTTTTTCTTTCTTTTTTTTTTTTTGACATGTCAACCACTTGGGTCCTTAATGCCATTTATGTGGGGTATCAATTGGGATGCAGCCATGAAGGAGGAGACACAAACGGAGAGCCCCAGCACGAGGTAACCAGCGAAGCCGAATTCGACCTCCGTTATTGACTTCCAGCTTATGTCAAGTCCTTCAATTATGAGCTTTATCCACGATCATTTTACCATACATATTAATAGGTGATCTTTTTTCCACCAATTTTAATTTATTGTTTTAAAAATGGCTCTATTTCTTTTCGTTCTATCGATCCGAAAATAAATACACGATACAAAAAATCTTTTCATTATTGATTTTCTTTTATTATTCATCCGTATGTGAACGATATAAAACTGTTATATGAACACTATTAGATTACAAGGTCTATTTTGATTTTTTAATTAGATTTACTGATTCTATCAACAATTGGCTGAGGTTACATAATGATATGGAAATTCAGAAACAAACGTACCAAATTTGACATATTCAATATCAAAAACACTCGAATAGCTAAAATGACTAATTAGAATCTCGTTTTCAAATTTTAATAACTATTAGCTGCGTAAGTATTAATGATATTTATAAATTATTATATAAACTTTCATATTTTTAATGCAATTTAGTATGGCTTTATTTAATTAAGACTAGTAGAGATGTGTGACTTAAAACCCACCTATAGGGATTGAACTAAATTCCTTTTTCCTAATAGATTTATACATATTATTCTGAAGAAACTGGTTTTAGGCCCGTATATTTAGTTCACCTTATTCCTGACTTAAATTACTTGAATTACATTATTTTTCAAACGGTCAGCCTCTTAGCAGATAGGCTTCTGAGAGTGCCATTCTGGTCATCCACATTCCAATTCAATTTCAAGGTCTCCGTCTCTGTTACTAGCTTACGAAAACCTTGCAAAACCCAAAAACAGAATTTGGTTTATATATTTTTCTAAGAAGTTCAAGGAACGTAAAGTAGAGTCCTGAAAACGCATTTATCTTCCCTTTGTTATAGATAGTGTTATATATGTTAATCTGCCTAATTTGATCTTTTAGCCCGAATTGGGCATTGGCGGAAAAACCTACTGACCAATTTTAATGAAAATCAAGAATATCAAATTTAGTAAGGCCGCCCATTAGGATGTATTTTTTAGTATTTAGAAGAATAAATTTTATCTTTGGTATCTGAAGGGTTTGCCTCTTTTAATCCTAATCCTCCCTATGTACTCCTGGTTCCTGCTTACTCACATAAGGTAGAAGGGTTCGCCTCTTCTGCTTCCGATCTTCTCCCGATTTTGCTTGCATAAAACTCTGGGATATAATCGTGGCCTTCTTTTTAGGATTGTTCTCGCATAACGCCAGACTTACCAAGCAAATCCCTTTAACCATCGCCTCTCCAAACTTCATTGTACTCAGGTTTTTTTGTTGTTACTGTTCTTGTTTCTGATTTCCGAAGAAATCTCATTTCGTTAAAAGTTGCCCAAAATCTAGGAGAATACACTTTTTCCGTACAAAGACAAAATTTATAGTAAGCAATTTTTTCGTTTATATTCATAGTATTTTTTAAGTTACACAATTTAGCTCGTCTCCAGAATGAGTATTAGAATAAATGCCATTAAAATTTTCTGTTAGACCTTTGCTTAGAAATTCTTAATAAATAATACATGAAACCTCTATGTAATTTTTTTTGGTAAGAAAATTACCACTTAGATTTTATAAATATTATTTTTATTCTGGTATATTATCCCACGTAAATTTTAAGCAATAAATGCGAGGGAATAGAATAGCAAATCTAACCTGTTGAGGCCTTGGCTGAGACAGTTAGATTTTTTATTCTATTTCCTTGAATTTATTGTTTATTACCACTTAAATTATTGTGCACCGATAATCGTTAATAACACAGTATTTTCCTGATTCAGCATCTAACGTCATACGCCATAAATCATCTTGGTTTGTACCAAGTAGTATCGATGATGCTATACAAGTTTTTCCCTTTTGCTACATTAGAAGCTAGAAGCTTAGATTTAATTTTAGAAGGTTTCCTTTTTCATGAAAATATAAGTTTGTAAATACCAAGGATCAAAGCACTTTGAATCCTATTCTTGATTATTTAACTTCGAAGCGCGAAGAAGGTACTTTACACTTCAAAAATGAACAGTTCTATTCAACAGTATATCTTATATCACTGAGCTGTATAATCTCTAACATTGTTATTCCATATAGTCTAACTTTGCAATATTTTCACTATTTTTTCAGTTAGAAAATCATATAACCAGTTACAATTTCACACAATTCCGTTTATTACATTTTACCTCAACAGAGAACTTTTATAGACTGTTGTTATAAATTGCCTAATAACTTCAATTTAGTCAAATATAGGGCTTTCAAGATCTTAAAGTTTACTGCTCATTTTACATTTAATATATGAACAGGCTATGGTTTTCTAAAATAAACAGAGATAGGCATCATTTAATTCCCTTGTCTTATTTTCATTCTGAAAGGGTGGCTTTTGGCTGATACTGCTTAATTAGAGAGAAGGAATCCAAGAGATAAGATTCTCTGAACCAGGTTTCTTGTTTTTTTCATTAGAACTTTTTTTTCCTTTTTCTACAGTACTTAGTAAACATTTGTTTCAAAATTATCTCCCCACCCTATAAATTTATTTCATATTGAAAGTATTTTTTCCTTATACAGCAACGTAACATTAAAAGTGAATTATAAATCCTATAACATTTATTTTAATTGTGTATTTAATATTAGCTTAATTACAAAATCTAATTTTAATATGAATAATCCTCTCTATTTTTTTGGTCAAACTACTAAATGAATCAATTAGTACTTTTATATTATTTGTTATATGTGTGTTAATATTTTAAAATTTGTAATGTAAATTGATTCACCCAAATATGATTACTGAATTTAGAGAAGAGAAGAAAATTTAGGCATTTCCTGTCTTGGTAGGTGCAATAATGGCACATATAACTATATATTACAAGAAATACCAATATAAAAAGTAAATAATAAAAAAATTAAATAAGGGTGGTTAAAAAATAGTTCAAAATGATCGATATGTAATGCTTTCTCATTCCTTGAACTCCTCCGGTTCCCTTGGAATGCCGACAGCTACTGGTGTCTTTTGACAGCAACAGAGTGCAGTGCAAATAAGCCTCTTACTACTGAAGGGGAAAAACAAACTTAGAAAAAATAGAAGGCCAAACATTCTACGTTACTTAGCGCAAAGAACTGATATCATTATCAATCCTCATGATAAGGAGGAGCTGCACTTCATATGCGACCTTCCTTCATTCCCTATAGAATTCTCAGATTTTATTTAGTCTCTAACTTTACATCCACGTCACCTATTAGTCTGTTGGTTGTTTATTGCCTTGCGGATAAAGCTATTAATCTATATGAATTCATACAATTTTGTAACTCTCTTTGCCCTCGCTTTCTAGTCTGTTATTTATAATTCGCTACTGAACTTACAGTGAAGTTGCAGAACGACTTACTTCCATGGTCGTCCTCATATAAAGCGATTCCTTCTGTCAAAGGATCTTTACGATGAGTCCCTAATCTCTCATCTACATCATCTTCCTGATTTTTTTGTAGATCTCGTGTAAGCATAACGTTATTTTTAATTATATTATCAGTGATCTCTCATATAATTTAATCATCTAATCCGACCCGTTTGACAAAATGAAATAAGGCTTTAATATATCTCAACAAACATATGGACTGCAACTCGCAAATACCTCTAATCCTTTTCCTTTCCAGCGTCTGGAGAATGGATCAACCGAATGCGCCAGGGTAGCTCATGAAATCCGTTCTGGTTTCGCATCCTGGCGCTGCGGGTTCAAATCCTGCCAAGGGAGAGCTTTTGTTTATAGATGAAAGCATGTTCTGAGTTATGGATATTTAGACTCCTCAAGGTCTCTGATTCTACCTTAATCGGACTTAATTGTCTCCATTGTTGACAAGTATACAGACCCTAAAAGCTTGAAAAATGGACAGCACTGAATTATTGATACTCCATTGCCAATTACATTGACATTCAAGGGTATAACAACTTTTGAGGTCAGGATGGGAAGAATATTTATATATATTCCCGGGAAGAATATTCCCGGCTGTCTGAGCAGTCAGCAACAGGCTCTCAGCTGATCATTAGCAAAACTATCCAAGAACTCTCAAGGAAACCAGTTGTTTTCTTAATATACCTTTTCAATTGTGTTTAAAAAAATAACATTTCCCGCTCCATTGGCAATACTTCTCTGATGTTGTATTACTTCACAAATACTGGGAAAAAAAAAACTATTAATCCCATCATTCTTTACCCCAATTACTCTTCTTCCTCTGTCTTCATTTTCAGCCATTTAATATCATAAAGGGAAGGGCTATCTACAGGTTTCTATCCCATTCCAAACATGCATGGCGAAGTACAAGCTTTTACTTATTGAAAAAAAAAATAGCCAATTCAATTGCAATTTAAATCTACAGCAATAGCAGTGCGAGTTACAAAAATGCTACTCCGTTTAATCATGTGCTCTTTTTTATTTTTTATTTTTTTTCTTTATTTTATTTTTATTTTACTACTNCTAATTTGTTTTACTGGAAGCCACCAAAGCTCTTTACGCTGTGACCTAAAAAATTAATTTATACAACTTGTAATGTGCTGGTTAATATTAATAATAATATATACAATACTTAATACTTAATATAAGAATATACATAAAATTAAAAAAAAAAAGAACTGTTATACATAAATATTTAAATTAACGTGTACTTCGCTTGATGGAAAAGCTGCCCAAAGGCAGTATTTAACTATTTATATTTACAATTGTTTTTTTCATATTATTAATATAAAATGTTGGCAATGATGAGTTTACATGGTCACGAATGCTAACCATTGCACCACCGAGACTGGTCAGAAAACTTGATTAATTACTCGCAATAGTGTCGAGAGTCTAACCTACGAGAAAGACAAATACATCGTCTTATGCTGGAAGGAGCTGACATTGTCTAGCTATTTCTCGACTCTCGTTATTAATTTTTATTTTCATTTATAAATGTTAATTTGTTTATGGTTTATTATCCCACGTAAATTTTAAACAATTATGCGAGGTAATAGAACAAAGTTTCCTGCAACAGACAGATTATCTGAGATAGTGTTGGATAAAGAAATTTAATCCAGGTTTGTTTAATTAAAAAATATTTATTCCTTAACGGTGCAGGGCTACACAGCATAGGTTGTTATAAATATTTATGAACTGTATAAACAAATGTAAAATTGTAGAATTAGTATACTTTATACTACTCCTGCGAGACTGATATATAAGTCGTGATAAAGTAACTAAGTGAATAGCATGACGTCCATTAAATCTACCAAAATAATGTTTTAAATGATATTTTGAAATGTAAATGCCATGAAAATAATCCATTTGACTCCTAAGAATATAAATATATATATNATAACTATATATTACAAGAAATACCAATATAAAAAGTAAATAATAAAAAAATTAAATAAGGGTGGTTAAAAAATAGTTCAAAATGATCGATATGTAATGCTTTCTCATTCCTTGAACTCCTCCGGTTCCCTTGGAATGCCGACAGCTACTGGTGTCTTTTGACAGCAACAGAGTGCAGTGCAAATAAGCCTCTTACTACTGAAGGGGAAAAACAAACTTAGAAAAAATAGAAGGCCAAACATTCTACGTTACTTAGCGCAAAGAACTGATATCATTATCAATCCTCATGATAAGGAGGAGCTGCACTTCATATGCGACCTTCCTTCATTCCCTATAGAATTCTCAGATTTTATTTAGTCTCTAACTTTACATCCACGTCACCTATTAGTCTGTTGGTTGTTTATTGCCTTGCGGATAAAGCTATTAATCTATATGAATTCATACAATTTTGTAACTCTCTTTGCCCTCGCTTTCTAGTCTGTTATTTATAATTCGCTACTGAACTTACAGTGAAGTTGCAGAACGACTTACTTCCATGGTCGTCCTCATATAAAGCGATTCCTTCTGTCAAAGGATCTTTACGATGAGTCCCTAATCTCTCATCTACATCATCTTCCTGATTTTTTTGTAGATCTCGTGTAAGCATAACGTTATTTTTAATTATATTATCAGTGATCTCTCATATAATTTAATCATCTAATCCGACCCGTTTGACAAAATGAAATAAGGCTTTAATATATCTCAACAAACATATGGACTGCAACTCGCAAATACCTCTAATCCTTTTCCTTTCCAGCGTCTGGAGAATGGATCAACCGAATGCGCCAGGGTAGCTCATGAAATCCGTTCTGGTTTCGCATCCTGGCGCTGCGGGTTCAAATCCTGCCAAGGGAGAGCTTTTGTTTATAGATGAAAGCATGTTCTGAGTTATGGATATTTAGACTCCTCAAGGTCTCTGATTCTACCTTAATCGGACTTAATTGTCTCCATTGTTGACAAGTATACAGACCCTAAAAGCTTGAAAAATGGACAGCACTGAATTATTGATACTCCATTGCCAATTACATTGACATTCAAGGGTATAACAACTTTTGAGGTCAGGATGGGAAGAATATTTATATATATTCCCGGGAAGAATATTCCCGGCTGTCTGAGCAGTCAGCAACAGGCTCTCAGCTGATCATTAGCAAAACTATCCAAGAACTCTCAAGGAAACCAGTTGTTTTCTTAATATACCTTTTCAATTGTGTTTAAAAAAATAACATTTCCCGCTCCATTGGCAATACTTCTCTGATGTTGTATTACTTCACAAATACTGGGAAAAAAAAAACTATTAATCCCATCATTCTTTACCCCAATTACTCTTCTTCCTCTGTCTTCATTTTCAGCCATTTAATATCATAAAGGGAAGGGCTATCTACAGGTTTCTATCCCATTCCAAACATGCATGGCGAAGTACAAGCTTTTACTTATTGAAAAAAAAAATAGCCAATTCAATTGCAATTTAAATCTACAGCAATAGCAGTGCGAGTTACAAAAATGCTACTCCGTTTAATCATGTGCTCTTTTTTATTTTTTATTTTTTTTCTTTATTTTATTTTTATTTTACTACTGCCTCTTTTTATTAGTAAAAGTTTTGTAATACAATTTGCTATGAAATAGCAGTCCGTGTGCTATGATGGTGTGGGTGCAATTGGTACACCACCTATAGCGACCCTTTTACCCGTAGGTATGTGCGGGTTATGGTGAGAATACATCTGCGTACGTTGTGCTCCGAGGAGCTTTACAACAAGGATGTGCTGGCAGGCGTCCTGGGTCTTAAGCAGGGCGCGTTCTGCGTTGAGGCTCGATGCGTAGACACCGATGAATAGTATAGGACCTAATACTGACCCTTGTGGTACTCCTGAGGTGGTGGGTTTATGGGTGATGAAGGCCATCGCTCTGTTGCTCTTCATCTCTTCGGTGGTGTGCTGGACCAGCTTGGCGACGTGATGTGCGCAGGTAACTCCTTTCATGAAGCCGGTTTGCTCTTGAGGGATGAGGTTGTTTGCAGCAATCATGTGCTCATGTGAAACGGCTGTATTTATAGAAATAGTGAGATCTATTATAGTGATTTGTTTTAGCTTATCTTATCGCCAGGCTGTGTGCAAAGAGCAAGAGATTTAGTGTGACAAAATGAAAGGTGAGGCTTCCCAGGGAAGTTGATGTTTGACAGATTCTGCTACATACTGTAAGAATACATGTTTGCCACCAATACATATAGCTGTGTGAAGGTTTTTTTTTTGTTGTTGTTGTAGTGAAAGGAAATAAATGCTTTCTGGTATGTACCACACAACAAAACTACAAAAAAAAAAAGAAAAGTGAAATGTCATTTAAAAAATAAAACAAGACCGCTACTTACTGTTTGGATTTTGAAAATACAAAGAGCTTCGGTTACAAAGTTCTTCTCTTTTTGTGGGCGTCCATTCTTCATTTTCCTTTCTTGTTTGGAAGGGTGGGGTCACGGAAGGGAAGAGGTAGGAATGGAAACTGACAGCAGCTGAGAATATACTCCAGCTGTACTTTGGCCCTGCGGGAACTCTTTGTCCGACCCATCCCTTAACCCTCTCGTCCTGCTTGACCTCGATCTAAGCATCCCACCAAAGGGCTTTATTTCTCCTGCAGCCAGTCAAGTAGCTCTCAGATTTAAAATAGTTTATCAGAAAGTCGGGATAGGTCATCTAAAATAATATTTCTAATTAATTTTATNCCACTTAGATTTTATAAATATTATTTTTATTCTGGTATATTATCCCACGTAAATTTTAAGCAATAAATGCGAGGGAATAGAATAAAAAATTATATTAATATTTCTAATTAATTTTATTATTTAAATTATTAATTATAATCGAAAACTTAAAGTCCAAGATTCATTGTAATTAAAATGTTTAAGAGAACTAGATAATTGTACCAGTCGTAAGAATGAGAAGTACATTGAAATCTTAATGATGATTGTGGTAAAGTAATCCCACATTTCATTATTTATTTTATTCGAACAAGGATCAAGATTTTTTTTTTATTACAAAAAATTGTTTTCTTGAATCTGTACGATTTAAATAAATAATAAAATGTGGGATTACTCTAACACAATTATCATCTTGATTTGTATATTAGGTTGTAGCCTTTTGCCATACGAGAGCCTAATAAATAGTTAGCAATGTTTAGCTCCATCGACTTATAGACGACATATTCTACCCTACGCTGGTCTTACCTAAATCGCTACGTGCCTTCGATTTTTCAATAACCGATTTATTGGCTATGTGAAAAGGAAATTCCATCAAACTCATAAGGTTATGTAGTAGAAACAATAACAATGAAAATAATTCTTTATCGTAGGTTTTCTGTTCCTAAATATCCTATGAGTTTATCTCTTTTTAAGTAGTTCCACAAAGATGACATATTTTGGCAGAGGAATAATAGACGAGGGTATTTTATTTGGATTATTTCTGATTTTCATTTCAGTGACGTAACAAGCTAGCCTAGTGATTTTCCCTTTTTGGAACTGCTTGGAAGAGTTCTGTAGCTCCATGCCGGCTAAGAGGAAAGTCAATTGCCAAATACTCAATGTTTCTCTTTATCCATATTGCATAAGTAAAACATAGAAATAAATATTTGAATTGCTTTAGTGTTTAAAAAAATTATAAATGTTTTTAATTGGTGGACTTTGTGTTTTAAATTAATGAAAGGTAAGGTTGACCTCCTTCATGGATAATTATGAATGCACCCCTCCTCAAAATTGACCCATTAGTTTTCCTCTGAAAAACCACTTTTTACCAGAAATTTCTAAATGATTTCAAAAATGGCTGTTTTTAAATGGTATTAATTAAAATTTTATCATTTTAACTTATCAGTGCAGTTTTCATTAGGTTGGCAGAAAAAGACCATTTCGAAATTAACTTTTTTTCTAGATATTCGAGAAGCATCTGAACCAAATTTAAAACTTTCATTAACTTTTTAGCACATCAAATAGAGAAATAGTTGAAAAATTCTAAGTGAGGACAATGATTTAATTTCATTCATAAATTCCATATTGAATTTAAAATAATATATATTTAACAAAATTGTAAATAAAGACAAGAGTATATTTGTTCCGTTAAACTTGTTACTTTCGAAGTAAGGTGGCAGAATAATATTATCTTGATGTGAGTCAATGTATATATTATTATTCTACTTCTGAAATTTGACACTAGCTATCGGTGTTGTTCCTCTTATCATTGTTGAAAATGTCTTGTAGACTCATATTATGAAATTGTATATTAATTTGTCGAATTTTTTCCATGGATTTTGAGATGCAACAAATTGTGCTAAGCTTTGTCATGAATTTTTATTTGTTGTATTGTGGAAGTTCATTATTAACAGGTAAATATCAGCAAATAACTTGAGAGGTAGCCTATGTAAAACTTAAACTCAAATTTAAAATAACAGCTGTTATTAAATTTTGAAATATTTGTTGATATTTTTTAAAAATTATTTTATGTTAAATTAATTAAAAATTCCTTTTGCAGTAATTTTCATGCAGTGAGAGATGAATTGTATTGTCACGAGCAATTAAATTTGCTTACTTGGTTTTACTTAGAAGTGCAATATTGACGGGTTCCTGTGAAGTTTAATGAAAGCATATGTTCTTCAGTTGATCCTGCAATGCAATTAGTTTGCTTCCCTTGGAATAACAATTATCCCAGAGCATAGTTAGAAGGGAATATTGTTATTGTTGCTACATTAAATACAGGAATAATCAACAAGGAATTCATTTCTAATTGGATGAGACAAAGCCCGTATAAATTAAAATTCTGGTATTTTTACTTAATTTTACTTTATTATTCAAATAAATAATAAAATATTGCATTCGTCCAAAAGTATCTAAATCTAACCTCTTCCTTCAAAAATTGATCTATATTTCAAAGATTTTAATTGAAAATAAATACATCCTAAAAAAATAATACCATCCTGGATTCACATTTAGAATTTATATAAATAAGCGTTCCGACGGTAGTACAAATTTTTCTCAATCTCGGATCCATCAGCTCCGGAGAAAATGACCAGAATTTATACTTGGTATTGGTGTCTTTAGAATAGGCATTGGGATTTTTATATAAATATTAATTTAGTTGTGGTTCATTATCCCACAAAAATTTTAAACAATTAATGAGAGGGAATAGAATAAAAAATCTATCTGTCCCAGCCAGGACTCGAACCTGGATCTCCTGCTTTCCGGGCCTGAGTTAGATGATGATGAGTTAGTAGTTAGGGGATGCGTTAGTAAACAGTAAACATTTTCCTAGTACCCATTTCCTTTTTAAACAAGCTTTGCTTCAACCACTTTTATGTGTTTGTGTGTGTGTGTGTGTGTGTGTGGTTAGAAGAGAAGGTGACCAGTGTCCCCACTCTCAAATTATTTACAGACTATGTCCCCAGGAGGTCACGGGGCCATCTTCGTTTGAGACGACGGGGAGAGTTGTAGGGGTTGGAGTTCGAAGACATGGTCAGGGATTAGGATGGTATGGCAGTTTACTGTGAAAAAGGATGAAGCGGGAAGAAATTAGATCCTGAACAAAAGGAATATTAAAATCGTGGTGAAGAGAGGAATTGGATACGTAATAGGGAGCATTTGCGATTATTCTCAGGGTTTTGGATTGAAAGGACTAGATTCTTTGGATGTTGGAAGGCTTGGCGGCACCCCAGATTTCTACTCCGTAAGTCCAAATCGGTCGTAATAAGGTTTTGTAGAGCGTCAGTTTCTTTTCAATCGTAAGAATGGAGTTGTTATTGTTATTTCGAAGGTAATTTTGCTATGAGAAAGTTTATAGGGTTATGTGGAAATATATGCATTGAACTAAATTTTTATTTACATCAAAGTCGACAATGAATATTTCTTATCACAATTGGATACGCCTATTGAAGTGACTTGATTTTTAGAATTATTTTTTAAATTACCCCTACTACAGTATCACATCTAGTTCTCAACAATCGGGCTAAATTACTTAATTGCACATCTAATGTATTAAATTTTGTCACAGCAAAATATTTAAAATAACGAAATTAAAAATTAAAGTAAATATTATTTCAATTCTAAGGATTTCCTTCTAAGTTTACAGTTCTATTATTCCACACTCCTGCACAAAACTACCGGATCATTTATTTTATTTTTTTAATCGCTACTTAACTCGTTGAGTATTTCTGCTGGAAGTAGATCATAAATTAAAGTTTGCTAATAAGCTGTTTGCTAAATCAGTAGCTTGATGGACAATAAAACAAGTAACATAAAAACTGAGTGAATTTAACAGGCAAATAGACTGCCTTAATTTAACTTTATTTTAATCTAAAAACATTCTTTTTTTTTTTAATAAAACGCTTTANCACACACACATATATGTATATATATATGCGATTAGGATCGAGGTGAGAAGATAGGATAGCCTTTTCGTCTGCAAATAGTGCAAAAAGAGTACATGGATAAGTAGGGATGTCATCACACAGGACATTCCTCTGCTTTCAAAATCGAATATATATATTTATATGATAGGATACACATAGAAATACATACATACTTAAACATTCAACAGGCTGTATTCTTTTATTTATCAATACAATTCTACTTGTACCTTTCAAATGCATAACGAATGGGTAATAAGAAAAATAATAAAAAAAGGAATTACATGAAATTTCAAATAGGAGTATTACAACTTTTTTACTTTTTTATGTAATTAGTGTAATTTGAGTAATAAAATTCAATACAGATTTGGTTATTTTAAAAAAACCCAAAAAACAAGGAAGCTAAGTTATCTAGAGTAAGGGCTTACTGCAGTCGTAAATTTTAATTTCATTTCCTGGTTGCCGTATTCAGTTGCTTTTCCTTTAAAAAAAAAATATGGCGTATATATTTTAAAATTTATGGCTTTGTTCATATAATGTAATAATACCAGTTTTTTTCATTACAAAGAGTTATTATTTAATTTAGGAGTTACAAAGTAGGAAAAAAAACAACAAGTGAATAAATTTAGAACTTTACCTAAATTTTTAAATTTTGTTGGCATATGACAGACCATAAGAATCGCTTTAGTTTGTCTAGAAAAATCTTGGTTTGTTTTTCTTAAGTTGTCATTAATTAAATAATTCAATGCTATTGTATTTGAAGCTAGGAATCCTCTCTCTCTCTCTTTCCCTCTTTCGCTCTCTCTCTCTCACTCTCTCGCTCTCTCTCTCTCACTCACTCCGTACACAGCAAGTCCATGGAAGGAATTATATAATCATATAAGCCTTATTCAGCAAGTTGTGGGAAGCAATTTAAGTCTGGAACATTCCAGGAGAGGGGATTTCTTCTTAATGGATTTGAAACGAGCTTCTTCATCAACACTCCGCCTAAATTGTCAAATGAGAGAATTATCTGTTTACTTTAAACATATTTTATACCGCAAATTTCACTTCTAATTAACTTATTTTTATTAATATTCTGAAAAGTTTTAAGGTTCTCTTCAGACTAGAGTTGTTTCGGTAAAGATTTATACAAAACAACCCTATAAAGGTAGAGTTTTATAAAACTCTAATCCTTTTCATAAAAAGATCTCGAATGTTTATTAGCAGATAAATTACTTTTCTGGCAAGTCGAACAGTTTGTGTCCCTTTTTTTTTTTCTTTTTTTTTTTAAGTTTATAATATTCCATTTAAGTTTTTAAGCGTATCCTATACATAAAAAGATGGAGTGATCGTCGATTAGTTTTATTGGTTTAAAATTGCCTTTAATGTTAAACATGATATTTGAATTGGGGATGAATAACCGACATTTTATATTTTAAAAATGTCTCCTTTTACTCAGCGGTAATTTATATAATTGAAAATCACAAATGCTATGATGTATATTTTCGTTTTAGTATTTATTGTCTAAGATTGTCATTTAAGGTTCTTTAATGCATGTTTAGCATGTTATAAACTTTTTTAATAAATCTTATTTATTTTTGGTATATAGTTCTTAATTTGATCCAAAATTAAATTAAGAACTATATACCAAAAAAATTAGTATGTTTGATCTCTTCGAGTACTATACTTTTTAGCCAATAATAATATACATAATATGCGTGTGTTGTATAATAACAGTTGTTTTTTTACCTCACATTTACTAAGAGCCTCAAATTTAATATATATGTTTAAAGTAAACTCTTCACTTGTTTTCTCAATACAATTACTTATTATTATACGATTATTAGTAGCAATATCCGCCAAACTGTATTGCAGTATAAAAATGATCAAAGGACATTTATTTGCCATACAACAATATTGGGACTAAGATTAATCCCTGAGATATCCCTGTTGATTATTTGGACATCCGTGGATTTGTAGTTAGAATAAGAAGAAAATTTTTTTTTTTTTATAATTATTTTCATGGGGAAATTAGAATGTTCTTTCGACTGAAAAACAGTTCTGGAGTTCGTACGAAGTCAAGATCAGCTGTCTATTGATTATCGTTTGAAGTTTATCTTTAGTTATATTTTCTACGAGAAAATCCTTTATTAATATAAATAAATGATTAACTAGTTAATTTTAAGTGAAGTGGAGTAATTCGCTTGAACCATAAAACCACGCCCTGTCTGTTAACATTCTGGAAAACAAGAGGGGAAGGGTGACTTGTCTTTCTTATTGACATTTGTGTTAATCATCTCCTTTTTTTTCCCTTCAATTTTTAGCCACCCCTTCAACTACTTAGGGTAATTAAGGGAGGGGATATCTACAAGTTACCACCCCATTGCTTAGGATAAGCTTTTATTTTTCGATAAAATTTCAATATTAAGCAATGGATCCTTCATTTTATTTTATTGACAATACATAATTACATATAGGTTATTTTATAAACTTTTTCGTAAAAAAATATAATACAGAAGATCTTATCGTTATAAATTTTCATTTTTCTCTTTTTTTTCTCATTAATGATCAAATAAATCAGCTGAGATAAGTTAATTTCAGTCATTTATTGATATTGCACCATTATTTACCTATATTTACCAGCGATTTATTAAATTTCTTAATCAAATATTTATTAAATTAAAAGTTCTTTGATTATAAGCAAATTTAGTATTAAATGTCAGGAAGTGTATTGTGAAACCCCACTTGCAATATAAATAGTTAGACGAAATTGAGAGAGTTATAAATTCGGGTCTCTGGTGTCAAAATTCACCTGTGAAGATACCCTCACAACACTACATATTTAGTCTAACCTTTTTGCTATAGGGCTCAAAATATATAATATAAGTCATTAACTTCCACTCACATATCACTTATCTTTTTCCATAAAATGTGAGGAACTCGTTCAATTACTTTTTGTGTGTTCACTTGGCCAAAGGATCAGTTTGGATCACACATGTCAAACACTGTGGGTTTGAGTCCTTGCGTATTTACGAAACCCATTTAAGGTTATTTTCCATAACCTTAACTAATTGAATATAAGTTTAAAAAAAAATAAATTCAATTAATTTTATGACACATTTGATAACCTTTCGGAAAAGTGTTGGAAATTTGTAAGTCTAGAATACAAAACTGCTAAAGTACTTTTGTGAATTTCTTTATTTTCAATTATGACCTTAATAATTTATTGTCTGACTTAAAACTAAGCAAAAGTTTAAAAAAAATAGTTCTCTAAGATGACCCTTACAAGTGACTTCTTCAACGCTCTTCATTGATGATGAAATTAGTAAAGTAGGCCTAGCTGGCGTGATTTAAGCAATTTATTGCTAATAGTGAGTAATAAGTAAAGGTTATTAAAGGTATTGACCTATAGTTATTAAAAAATACCCTCCCATCCTAACACACTTCTTGCAACCTTTGCTGATGACCAAGCAATCCTTTCTTCCGATGTTGACTCACATACTGCCAGGAGAAATCTCCAACGACATCTTATGGACATACAGCGATGGTGCCAGCTCTGGCGCATTAAGGTTAACGAAAGCAAATGCTGTCATGCTACGTTCACACTAAGGAAGAAGCAGCCTGGCAGAATTTACTTTAACGATATTCCTATCCCTACTTCCGACTGCGTCAGATATCTAGGCTTTCATCTTGACTCCCGACTAACATGGAACACACACACAAAAATCAAAAGACAGGAACTA
>KZ807304.1:87204-99995 GCA_000696205.2 Oncopeltus fasciatus | reverse complement strand
TTTATATATATATATATAATATTTCCAAAGACCGCCACGTAGAAGTTGCTTAAACTAAGCTGATTTACCGAATTATTTGAAAATGGGCATAGCTAAAAACTAATGAAGAATTTGATCACACAAGCCAGAAAGGTAAAGAGAAGTAGGAAGTAAGATCACTAAGGCTGGTTCTAGACTGTCCAGGAAGAGAAGGAGAGAATGTAATGTTCATCCTTCCTAGTTACATTTGTAAATATCTACCTTGATAAACGAATTTCAGGAAAAAAAAACTTAAAAACTTAAACTTAAATATTTGATTTTATCGCGTAGGACATTGTTTTTCAAGTATGATAAAATCGATGATGTTACGATTATAAGTTTTTTTTTTTCTGAATCTCCACTTTTCCTCATCTGAAATCGACCAAAATGAATAAGTCCAACGAAATGCAGCAGAAAGCTTAAATGCCCGAATCGGGTACATACATTTGAAATTAAGGATTTTTCTTTGGAAATTCTGATTTAAAAAAAAAAATATTTCTTTAGTTGCACATGTTGCAGAAAAAGTAATACCCACATTTTATGTGCAATATGTTATTCGTGATTCTATCAGTAAAAATTATAATCATTATTGTCTTCTGTTTACGCTCCTCCTCAACTGATTTATAAAATGAAACTTGAATACCCTATTTGATTTCATTTGCTATAAAAAGTCAGAAGCAAGACTGAATGCAGATACAAATATGTATGAATATGGTTTTAAATATGAATATATTTTAATTTCCCCATAGAGTATAAAAATGTTTTTCTTAAAATAATAAATATTGTCTGAAAAGTTGACTGTAATTAAATCTTTTTTTTTGTTGCTATGTTTGTAATATTTAATTTCTATCTTTATAAATGTAAGTTAGGGAAAGAGTCTCAGTTAAAGTGAATGGTGTAATTGCAAGGGGTCCACCGAGTGAAGTATGAGCAGCCAAGATTACCTGAAAAATACCTTCCGCTCAGATGAGCCCTAAAATTCCACTCTGGAACCTCTCCCCCCACCACCACCACCAACACACTCCCAGCTTTATCTCGACTAACTTCCAGCGAGCAATGCCCCCTCTCCTCCTCCCTGAATAGCATTCTTGTCTTATCTTCTACATTTCAAAAACTCACTTTCAGAAAATAAAGTTCTAACATTGTCTTTTGTCGGCGGCAGAAAAAAAAAAAATAACAACTTTATTTTAGCATGTAAAACACATAAAACCCCCATTTCTTCCTCGTGTTCACGATCAAATATTATTTATTTTTCTCATTTAATAGAAACACATTCATTGTTGAATAAATAAATTTCCCCTAAAAATTTAATTAAAATTCTTTTGGAAATATTTAACGAAAAATAATTTGATGTTTACTTATTGTATGCTAAAATTTAAATTTGACCCCAACTAAATAATTACATGATCTAAAATTTTCATGAATAATAATAATATTATATGAATTGTTTAAATAATTTTTAGCTAATAGAAAGTAATTTTTTTAGTACTGAAATTTTTATACATTTCTGAAATGAAAAAAAATGCTTCTCTAAGAGAAAGATAGCTTTATATTCTATTTGTACATTTACAAAATGTTTTTGGCAATTTGGCTACTCAAATTTTTAGCGAGCAACTTGAATCTACAGTTTTTATTTGAAAATTAAACACATTCTCTTCCAACCGAATTTACAATTGTGCACTTCCAAATATTCTTGAAAAGAAGAATTGAGATTAGATCTTTAACATAAAAATTAATTATTTGATTTCAATAATTCCTGTGCAATATTTTAACCGGCAGCCAACGCTGTAACTTTATGAATATTTAGTCTAACTTTTTCAAGAAAGAACTTATTAATCTACCGAGTAGTTTTATCATTTACTTCAGTAAATTCAGTAAATTAACAACGATTAACGGACTAGCTTTTTTTTTATTAAATCCCCTGCTTTATATTATTATGCGAATTATTAGTTTATTTATTAGATAAATTGATAAATTATTTATATATATTCACATGAGGGAAAATATAATTTTAAAGTATTTATTTAAAGTTATTTCTAATAAATAACCATCTCATAATAATATTATAAAGCTGGGGATATAATACAAAGAAAAGCTAGTCCGTTATTTGTTGTTAATTTACTTGAGTTAATGATATAAATACTCACTAGGTTAATAAGTTCTTTGTTGAAGAAGTTAGACTATGGGAATTTCGGAAAGTTTTTTATTCAAGTTTGCCTCCTATTCTACCACTTATTGTCTTAGGCTCTATAAAGGTTGTCAGCCTATTCTAAACATCCATGGTTCAGGAATAGCTTCTAATAATAAATAAAAGATTGCCCTGGGCGGGTTTCGAACCCGAAGTGCCAGGATTATGAGACCCGAACCGATCCCATGAGCTATCCTGGCGCACCCTTGGTATGTTTTTGATGGCACCATTTGAAAACGAAATTGACTTATTTACTCAAATTTAATTATTCACCTATAACGTGGCGCAAATGTTGATGAGAGGTAAAAGTGATTAATATCAAATATTGATCGTAATCAATACGAAGAATACGAGAAAATACTTTAAGACTTGATAGACAAGGGATTGAATAGAAAGTTATTAAAATTATATTTTTTTAAAGATTATTTTTCTAAAGAAAAAAAAAACTGGAAATCTTTGATGGACAACAAAGGAATATTTCAGACTCCATATCCTTCTGTTCTGAATACAGCAATGTCAATGAATACTCGAAGGAGCTGACATTGTCTAGCTATTTATAGACTCTTCATTATTTACTTTCTATTTTCATTTATAAAGATTAATTAAAGATTTTTTATTCTATTCCCTCGCATTAATTGTTTATAAGTACGGAATATATTTTTATGTAATATTTTAATACGTTTTTCAAATTTACATTGAAAGAATGTTTTCAATATCTAATAGAATGTTTTTTCAAACTTTAATCATTTATAAATTAATCCTGTTTTTACACATGTGCTCTAATTTTTATTAACTAACATGTTGTAAACACATAATAATTTAAATGATAAATTTGAGGCATTTTTAAATATGTGGCTATACACTATTTCTGTCCATCGAAATATACACGGTCTTTCTCTTTGTGAACAATCTATTTATGTATTCAAGGCAGTTAGCAGCAGCCATTCCGGAGAGTGTTGTGCTTTGTAAGACGTCTGCAACAAGTTTCTTCTGAAGTATAATATAAAATACCCTAAATTTATAAAATACTGTGCTCGACTGGATATGTAGCCAGGCAGGGAATGGTAGAGGGGTCTCCAAGAAGTGAATGCAGGACAGGCTGGATCTCCCAGGGAGCAGGCTACTATCTTTCTCGTGCTACTGAATTATCTTTGCCCGGCCTCTAGCCGAAAGATAAGCGCTTGTAAGCACTAATATATACTTTACTACTTCTCTTATTTCCCTTAGCATTTATGAAAGGGAGTTGCACATCACTGTTAAAGTCTAGCCCTTAAAGGAAATGCCTTGCTTTAAGACGTCTCCTTCGCCACGAACCAGCTATCAAAGTCACGAGGATATCTTGAGATGATAATATATTAATGAGAAGTAATATGGATTACATTTATTGTCAGCCTTCATGATGGTTGGCATCCTTTGTCACTGGTTGGCATTCCTCTTCTATTGCTGTCCAGTCATCCGATAAGTGACAATACATCATCAAAGATGAACTCTTTCATGAAGGATCATCCTGTTGGGGTCTACTAATGATGTCCTGTCGAAAGACTGAGAACTCCAGCCGAAGCCTATATCTACACCACTTATTTCTAAATCTCTTACAGATGCCCTATAAATGGCCCTTAGAATAAAATACCATTTGTGTTTTCACTCCTTCGCAAAATCCTCGGTTATCCTTTATAGTACTTTTTAGACTCCAAAATAGCTTGAGGAGACTTTTTAATAGCTAGTATTGAACAATCAGTTGAGCATCATTAGTTAACCTATGTCTCCTGGCACAATTCAACATAACAGTATATATTCAGCCTTATAATCGCCCCCCTTTCAGCAGGTTGTCAAGTAGAAATTATTTATTTTGTTCACGTAGGCTTCCACAGTCATCAGATGTATGTAAAGTTTTTTCCGGGTTGGACCGTGTAAAGTTTTTGATGGTTGCCGAGCTTTCGCACATCCTGTGATGGCTTCTTCAGGGCTGAATAGAGACTCATTTGGCTCAAAATATTTATTTTATTATTAAATAATTAATCTATCTTACTATCTTTTCACCCTTCTATACTAGGAGACATCGCTAATGCTCTAAAAAAAAAATTATTTTTCGATAATACTTTTGGATTCATGATAACAGCCGGTTATCACGTTCTCACTCGGTAAAAAAACGTTTACGGATACGTTACTGGATACTACAGAGCTTATGTTCTCGGTTGGCACAAAGGCTTTCATACAAGTTAAAGAGGAACTTTAACACTATTCTCTTCCCAATAACCTTTTGATGTATCAAACATAAAATGTTTGTTTGTATTTTAGGCAAAGACTTAGGCAAAAGTAGTAAAAGCTAGATTAGTTCTCTCTCAGGCCTACAGTTTTATTAGCGATAAGGCAAGAATGTAATCCAGGCAAGTGGGGAACGGAGTCCTAGATTTCAAACTAAATGCAATACCATACTGGCACCTACTCATGATATGGCTATCAACATTACATACCAGGACCTTTTGTAACCCATGATTGGTACAGGAAATTAAGATAACTTCCATTTCACTCTTCCTTTCTAAAAAATCGCTATATATCTGTATTTATGACAGATGTCTGGGTAGGGAAACTTATGTACCAATACTTAATTTTTTCTTTGTTTTACTAAAAAAATTTTGTGCCCCATGAATCAATGTATGTCCCTTACCATATCGTTACCTCTAACCACTTACATAATGGTGAAGTAGAGGCGAAAACCTTTGTGTCAATAATACGTATGTTTGCTAAGATAAAGAAAACAGTTATTTGTTGAAATTCATGGATTTCTATTATTGACTCGAGACTATCCCGGAAGATACAGATGAAATAGAAACGACAAACGACGTAAGCAAACACAAAGGACTATGATAACGCTTTTTGATAAAAATGTAAGAGCTGAATGGACAAAAACATGTAGGTATGAAGTCTACCTCTTAGTTGGTCAACTCCAACTTTTCTAAGATTAAACCCATCTAGTTCTCTCAGATAAAAGTTTTCAAAATCACTCAATTTTATGAATCCGACTCAACTGAAAACAACAGTGATCAAATCGATTTCGTCAATATCTATTTCCTTCCAGTTTTAAAAATTATAGTATTTTCTTACTTCCTTAACCGTAGAATTTCCTTCCATAGTGATAATACTTGATAGAGACTCAAATTGAGATGGGCCTGTGGCACAAGAGCAAGGGTAAATAGGGAAAATACTGGTCATGTTTCGGAAATTAATAATAAGTGTTTATTTAGATTTAAGGTTTTCTTGAATCCGGAAATTGAATGTATTATTTTTTTACTTTTTTTTTCCAGTACCTTTAAAATGATATTATAGGATATTTCAAATTAATTTAGTGAACTTGGAACAAAAATAACCATCCGGAGCAGACACATTATATTAATTAAAAATATTTGCTGATAGCCAGCCAACAATTAGTTGACTAGGACAACTTAAAAACACATATAATGAGTTTATTTTCAAATAAAAAAAACCTCTTCATAGATTGTATAACTAAAAATGAAGGAAAACCTTTAATTTCATAAACAAGTATATTTCTCTAAAGATTTAAATACTTTTTTAAATTAGTTATGACGTCATTAGATACTTCATTTTTAATAACTAGTCATTTCTAATATTTTTCTTTTACATCACAGATTTAGTATGTTTAAACGAACATATGGTCTTGAAGTGCTAGCTTCATGTAGTATTTTTTTTACTTTACACACCATGTTACATTTGAGCCCTCGTTAACTCTATGACTGGTCCTTCTGATAAGACCTGTCCGAATTAAGACTTCCCCCAAGTTGAGGAGCGATACAGGTAATTAGGAGCGGCGATAATGAGGTGATCTGTAGTCAAACTGGGCACAGAGGAGATAACCTTCCAGTCAATGGCCGACCATGGCACACCCTAGGTTTGATGGCTTTCCAGAAAATACGACTTTGAATACGAGTGTCTTTCCTTTTGCCCAAAGCAGGAGGGAATAGCAACATCTAGGCTGCTTAAATTTATTTTTCTCAATAAGTGAGTTCTTATTGAAACAAGTGTGTAGAGTTAAGTTGAGTCCTTCTACTCGAGTGGAATATTTATCAAATGCTTATCAAATATTTATATATTAAAAGTACTTATTGTTTAGTGGTTAGTGCTGTGTACATGTTCCTCACCAGGGTGCGCTGTAGTTACAGTTCCAATACAGTTTACTAATGAGGCTTAACATTGAGAAATCACATTGAGCATGGAAAAGGATAGGTCCCTGGATACATTGATATCAGCTGGTCACTTGTCCGCTTATCTACTGGAATAAGCCCCTTCCAAAAAGCTATTATACTCTGAGGAACTGGTGGGAGTTGGGAACAAGATTCATCTCCCTCAGAAACTCATAGATCAATAGATAGATGGATGCATTCTGAAACGTTCAAGTCAAATTATTATGAAACATCTAAGAGTGCAATTTACCAAAGTACAGTTTTTTCTTCAGGATTGGGCTATAGTTAAAGCAAATTTAGGAGAAACGTAGCTAATGGAGTTGCTCTCAATTTTTAGATATTTTCTTCAATCCAAAACACTGGACTCCTAAAATTATGTTGATGTTCATAATGTAAGTGTACCTTTCTGCCGTGTCTGTTAACGATCTATTAGCCAGTTACCAGCATTCTTGGTGAAATTCGGCATATATATGTTAAATGTAAAACCGTAGGCTAAGTTGTTTTATGGAAAGCCACTGATAGGAGTGGGGTATTGATCGTAATGCCAAGTTCCCGTAGTGACCGTAATGAAATTTAAAACAAATTTTTAAATAATGAAAATATTTGTAGTAATCCTACGTTTTATTTCTACAAGAAATGCAAAGTGAGCCAGAAAAAAAAATCTTAATACCCCAACCGGGAATCGAACCCGGTTCTCCTATTTTCCAGGCAGGCATGCTTAATACAGATTTCTTTATGAATAACAGACGTATTGTAGTTTCATAACAACATTGAAAAAATGCAAGTAGATGTTTATATGAACCGTAAGTTTTTAACATTACAGTCTAGAAGTCGCAATAAGTTATTTTTCTTAAATAAATATAAATTTCTTTAAATAGGTTTCTTTCTAATATACAATTCGAGCGAAATCAAACTAATAGTAGTTGAACTAACTTAAATTTATAAGAAAAAAAAATTTATTTTACAATGCGGGCATAACTTTTTGTTTGGAGCAATGACTAACTTAGCGTAATTTAAAAACTAAGAGTAGGATTTATTTATACCTTAAGCTTTAATTGTACGATTTATAAGCTGAAATTATTTGTTTTTTCTCTTGAATATTCATATATCATCTATAGTTATTTAAAAAAAAAGAACTTAATTTTAGAGCGTGAATAACATGAAAGTAAGTACTATCGAACCCTTAAATGAGTTTTTACAATAAGTAAATTACGAACTCTAAAGCGCTTAAAAGCAAATACAAAACTCACATTACTTAAGCTATATTTCTAGCTTAGCAAATATCGGTGAAGATTGATTACAATTTTTTATTATTCTTTTTATACTACTACCGAGGGATAGCTTGGTATCCCTATTGAAACTACACTGGGGGACAAAAAAACCGTCGCACCTAGAATTTTACCTGAAAAATGCAGATTAAATAATTATTTTTGTGTGCGGTGTAATAACTGGCACGACAGATCAAATGGGAGTACGATTCCTTATGTTTTGACAACAAATGTCTTAATCCTCTCTAGGATTAATGATATAAACTGAAAGATGGACTTTATCTCTCCTTTCTTTCTTAAAGGAAAAATTCATAATTTTGAATTCAGTTTGTCTCCAGAAACACATTGATTGGCGTTTCTTCTTTCCTTTCTTTCTTAAAGAGAAAATTCATAATTTTAAAACATTAAAAATGGTTTTGACGACAGAGGTTGTTGCGCGAATTATGGCGTTGATCGAAGACGGCCGAAGCCAACGATACGCGGCCAGAGTTCATGGACTGCCTGAAACAACAGTTCGCCGGGCAGTTCAGAGGTTTCGCGAAACTGGCAGCTATGCCAGGAGGCCGGGATCAGGCCGTCCAAGAGCGACGCTCCCAGCTTATGATCGCTTCATTGCTCTCCAGGCCCTCAGAAATCGCTTTCAATCAGCAGTTGAAACCTCTCACCGACTGCGTGCCGCACAGGATACAAATGTAAGCGTGCGAACAGTAAGGAGGAGGCTTGAAGAGCTCGATATTCACTCCAGAGTCCCCGCATCCGGCCCTCTGCTCACCGCAGTGCACCGAACAGTGGAGAAGATTAGGCGAGCGATACGCACAGTGCAACATTAGGGGAAGAGTGCAGTTTGGAGGGGGCTCGGTGATGGTTTGGGGTGGAATTTGTTTAGAGGCTATGTGTTCCGAAGGCCAACGCTTAATGCACATACGTATGTGACTGACATTCTGGAGGAATATGTGGTACCGTTTGCCACGTTTATCGGACCCAATTTCCTTTTTATGCATGATAATGCACGGCCACACGTCGCACACGTTGTAAGGGACTACCTGGATGAGGTAGGCGTCCGCACTTTGGAGTGGCCAGCTCGCAGCCCTGACCTCAACCCTATCGAACACCTTTGGGACCAGCTTGGAACGTCCATTCGGCGTCAACAGAACCCACCAAGTGACCTCCAAGAGCTAAGGACGGCTCTGGTACGTGAATGGGATCAGATACCTCAAAATCGTGTAGCCAACCTGATTCGCAGTATGCCTAGAAGAACCCGGGATGTTATTCAAGCAAGGGGAGGCAACACTCGGAACTAATGACTCACATTTCTTAATAATAGAGTGTTATTTTTCGTTTAGAGTGTGTTTATTTTTTTCTAAAAGTGACCATTTTTCTTTTCTTTTTCAATAAAGATTTTTTTACCCACTCATGTTGTGTTTTTTACCCTTTATTCTTGGTATACAACAAACAGAATATATCACAATAAATAAAGGTGAGCAAATTGTGACCTTTGACCTGTTATAAAAATGTTTATATGCATTTTTCAGGTAAAATTCCAGGTGCGCCGGTTTTTTTGTCCCCCAGTTTATTTTAAAGGAGAAGGAGGGGATAATCGTACCGGACAAAAGAGAGTAGAAAGGGGGAGGGGGGTGTTGTTTCAGATATAAATCTATCCTTCTTCTTGGGGCTCATCCGAGGAATAGTGCCAAGATTGCTAGGACACCTCCCTGGCCAAAGGTCATTCTTCCCTATCTGAAGGCAGGTTAGAGAAATCCGCTGAAACATTAAGGAGTGTACAAAAATAATTCAAGTTTCAAGACAAATTTCATGAAATATCTTCAATAGTTTAGTTCTTCCTGAATTACCTAAAACATAATTCTATATTTCTTTCAGAGGAAGATTATTCTTATAGAAGTAATAAAAGGCATTTAATTTTTACTGGGGTCCCCCCTCTCCCACTCCTCAGGAAATAAACTGAAATTAAATAATAAATTAATTTAGGTTATTGTATTTAATTTAAATAATATATTTTTAATGAGGATGTAAGACAATTGAATTGATCTTCATTCATCAATGATCATGGTTTGACAGATTGAAGTATTTTTCTTATTTACTTTATTTTCCTTAGTTACTTTTAGTAAAACTTTATACTATGTAGGCATGTAAATAAGTTGTATTTACCGTTTCTTCTTCCGGGTTAGACCGTGTCAAGTTGTTGATTGTCCGAGCTTTCGCACATCATGTGATGGCTTCTTCAGGGTTGAATAGAGAATGTCAATTCTCTATTCAGCCCTGAAGAAGCCATCACATGATGTGCGAAAGCTCAACAATTATCAACAACTTGACACGGTCCAACCCGGAAGAAGAAATGGTAAATGCATCTGACGACGGTCGAAGCCTACATGAATATGTTGTTAGTTGTATCAACTAGGCTTTTATAGTAGCTATTTGTCTATGATAATTGTTTATATTTCTCTTATACATTATATATTTGTGTATATATTAAGTATTTTCATATTATTTAACTAAAAGCTAATAAGGCTTTTATTTATTCAATATTTTTATATGAAAACAGTTCCCTTGTGTAAATTACTGATGGTGAAACAATTAAGAAATTAAGCTTGAAAAATATACTTTTCTGAGTTTTTTGTTCTATATTTTAAAGGTATTACATATTTACAAGAACAAAATATATTAAGAAACGTTATTTCTATTATTTTGTAAAATAAGTGACTTACAATTTTAATACAAAAAATTTATCATTCAGCGATGGCAGTAAAATTATATTATATGTTTAATTTAAAAAAAAAACAAATTTTCAAATAATATGATTTTGAATAGCCTTTTCAAAGAGTTTCTATTTGTTATAAATGTTATTAAAATGATTTTTGATAAATGTATTAAAATATTTTACTATGAATTATTTTGCAAAAAGTAATTGTTGGAAATTGAAGGGAAGAAATGCAGGAGAAAAAAGGTGGAGGGAAGGGAGGTTTTATCCTGGAGTGTATCGTCGAGGGATTCTTATCCTTGGGATCTTCGTATTGTTAGGTTCCGTGAAGAGGGGGGTGGGGGAAGAGTCCCATTTCCATGGGTGATTATGTTAATAGAGGAGCTCGAGGTCTGCAAACCAAGCAGATTCAAAGATCTTCAAAGCCACTTAAAATTTACCATTTACCTCATATCAATTAATATTCCTAACTTCAAATATTTTCTTTTAAAAATATATCTGCTCCTCAATTTTAAAATTTACTTAAAAATTTTTAAATCGGACTGAAGGTTTGGGGTAGATAAACATTTTTTTTTTTTTACATTTTATTTTATTTTTTTGTATTCAAATTTACTTTTGTAACAAAAATATTAATCCTTTTTATGAACATGAGTGTTTGGTATCTCTGATGGAATATAAGTTGTGAAGTCTATTCCCAGCATTTGGATAGATTTCACGACTGATATTATCAACTATATAGTTTTCCTCCATTTATTTTTTAATGAGCGTTTGAATGGGATTGATTACTTAAGACTCTATGATCTCAAATGAATATCACAGTACTTACATTTTATAAATGTGCTATATAAACTTCCCTAATAAATAATATACTTCTAATCTAAAAGAGTGTGTCAAACGATGTTCCTTAAGCCTAGACAGTTTTTCATTACCTAATCTTAATTCATTTGTGTGATTTTCATAATTTAATCCCTTGATATAACACACGTTTCATATAATATCTAGATATAAAATATTTAATATAACCCACCCAAGCCCTTGTTATAAAATCTAATTCTTAAATATAACACCTAAAACTCGTAATCCCTTCATAAATAACTGATTTATCATACCTTGATATAAAACCTAATAAAATTTATTTAAACACCAGTTATGACAACTAAATCCTCGATATAACATCAAACTTTTTGAAATAATCCTTGAGATAAGACATTATACAACAACTAATCCCCTGGATATAACAACTTAATATGATTACTTAACATAACGTCTTTGATAATAACGTCTAACTCCTTGAGAAAATACCTAATTATACATTATATTTGATATAAGACCTATTCCCTTCATATAACACTTCATTTAAGACCTAATCCCTTCATATAGCACTTAATAAAAGACCTAATCCCTTGATACAACACATAATTTCTTCTTATAACACCTAAATAATTGATATAACTCACAGTGGAGGTTACTGACCATTTCTCAATTATTTCACTTACCTTTAATTGATATAATTCACTCCATGAAATGCATAATTACTTTATATAACGACTAATCTTCTTATATAAAATTCTAGATTTTACATTCTTCACAAAACGCCTAATTCCTTGATATATGTCCTAATCCTCATGACATAACACCTAATTCTCTTGATATAAAACCCAGTCTAATTGTAAAATTTTGATATTGTTTGAAAAACTTCAAGTTGAGAACTTCTAATAACAAAAGAACAGCATACAAATTTTCAACCATTTTTGTTTAGTGACTTTTTAAAATGCTTTTTGCTTTCAAGTACTTTCATAGAAATCCAGACATCATAAAGACTATATTACAATGGACTTATTATAATATATGTATAGTCGCAAACAATTGTATTACTAGGGATTATGATAACAATTTTCTTGTATAATCAGAAATTTTTGATATTGATTATGGAATTGCTTTATAATTGCAAATATATTTGGTAAAGCATGTAAAATGTTTAAAGGTTGTATTGATAGATTTATTCATTCTAATGTACTAGCAGAAAACAGAGTTCTCGTAATAGGTGTGCTTGGAGCTATCAGTCAGTGGTGGTAATGACAAACCAAAGACCCTTTGATGTATTGCAGACTTGATCACAGGCCTCTAGAGCCACAACATGGGGGCTTACATTTAGTCAAGCAGAATGTATGATTTACTTCTTTGGTCAGTGTATCATAAATATGGATGTTCAACTTTCATTCTAAAAGTATTTTATTTAATTTTCTCTAATTAATATAAAAAAAAATAGATATCCCAATAATATCATGATGAATGAATTTTTCAATTTTTTATATTTTTTCAGAGGGATATCTATTTATGTGAATGTCGATCATGTGTAGATGTTCATTTATGTGTGTTAGTATATATATATATATATATAT
>KZ807304.1:63986-80234 GCA_000696205.2 Oncopeltus fasciatus | reverse complement strand
ATATATATATATATATATATATATATATATATATATGGCATTTGAAGAATGTATTTCCTATTATTGATTTGTATGTTAAGTTGTTCGTACTGCTTGAATATTGTTTTTGTTGTACTATCTGTGACGATGATGATCGTGGTGTAGCAGGTAAACATAGGCTACACTTGATGACGGATACTGTTCACTTGCATTATTTAAATGTATTTGATCACTTAATTTATTTATTTAAAGAGAGTATAGCTGTCCAGTATGTACTCCTGATAGAATTTATCTTCTTTCATGGATCATCTAAACACAACTTATCATCTGGATATTGCACATATATTAATGTGCAATACACTGTTATATTAAAATATAAAACTATATTGCACATTCATATATGTACATGCACGTGAGTGTATTCGTGCGTAACATGACACGACTCACATTTTATGTATGATAGTATGAAAGCTTTATATGGTAATAGAAGATCAGACAGGGCTATTTAATTTCTTTAAAGCTTAATTTATCAGCAATTTATCACTTCCTTTTATCCTAATATTCTTTAAATTCATGTCATATTATTAGCTTAGCTGCCTTTTTACATGGATTTTTTTTTATCATTCTGAAGAAAAAACAAATGTTACAAATTCTATACATAATTATTTTAGATTATTTATATATTTTTATGAAACAAATTATATAAATCTTAAATTTTTCTCCGGTTGCCATTAGAAATTCTCTTAATGTATAGCAATGCTATTAGTGACATTTGAAGCTTGAGCTACTGATTTTAGCTGAAATATCTCATTTTAAACAATTAATGAGAGGGAATAGAATAAAAAATCTATCTGTCCCAGCCAGGAATCGAACCTGGATCTCCTGCTATTGGGACCGGTCCGGATAGCAGGAGATCCAGGTTCGAGTCCTGGCTGGGACAGATAGATTTTGTATTCTACTCCCTCTCATTAATTGTTTAAAATTTACGTGGGATAAAATACCACAACCAAATTAAATATTTATCTCATTTTAAAATTTTCAGCGCAAACCAATAGAGACCAATCATATGTTGACTACTACTGATTTTTTGATATTCGGGTAAAAATCATGCCCGATTTAATAAATTACTTGTTGAAACTTTTAAAGGTCCATCAAAATTTTGAACGTATCCATATTGTGATAATATTGAGTAGGAAGATTTCCAGAAATTCTCAATGTGTAGGTAAAATTGACTTAAGACCGATATAATTTAACGTATATACTACATTTCGATAAGCTCGGAAATTGAGTATAGAGAAGAATATGCAGCATAAGTGCCCATGAGATTGTGAGCCACAAAGGCTTTGTCAGCAACCCTTGTGTGGAAATGGCTATATCTCTGTTCTTCAGTTTTCGCTGACTTCACACTCAAGGATTCCTTTCAGGAGTAAATACCCGAGGAAGGGTTATCCTGTCATTCTCGTACCTGGTCTTGTGGATCACTTTATACTGGATACCTAATCTGAAAGGAAGAATCTTTTTCTTCTTCAGACATTGCTACCATCAAAAGATTACCCTCGAGCAAGCTCATTCCCCTCAACTAATTGGTAGGGATTTCTGTGCAAATGCACTCGGCTATTGAAAATCACCTCTGAAATTGGAGGCGCTGAAGTATCGTGTCAGCGTTTCCCTTTTCTGTCTCTTAGTAATTCAGTAGTACCTTTTCCCTTAAGCATCGCACACCCCAAACGAAAAAGGTAAGCCACTTTCTGATGGGGAATTCATCCCCTGGACCTGCTGGAAGGAAGGGTAGCTAATGTTAACGCACGAGCGAAAAATCTTCGATCACCGATTCAAAGCCTCACACAAACATATCTCATCTGGACCTTCAGTAGCTTTTTTTTTTTTTTCTTTTGGCCAAAAAGTCTCAGGCTTCATAAGTAACTCAACCAGCCTACAAAATTTTACTTTTACTTTTCTGTAATCACAATTTCAGAATAGCAGGGAAGGAAGTGTGAGATAAAAGGGAAGAGATAAAGAATATGTAGATCGCTGTTTCTAAAGAGATTAGCTAATAAACAAATCTGAAAAAGTATAATAACTTATATAAAACGTAATAGAAACCACAAAAAGTATTCATAAAAAGAAATTTGATAGCGATTTTGTTTCAATTATATAGATAACCCTCATAATGTAATATAAAAGAGGCTTCAGAGTTTTTAAAAACACCTAAATGGGTTTTACATAAAGAGTTATATTTAATATAAATGCTGTGCTGAGGTTGTTAAAATCTCTGAAAATTATGACTAATGAATCTCTCTATGTGTATCATAAGCATAAACACATTAAAATAATAAAAATTAAATATAATATTCTGAGATAAACAGAAAATAGGATACACACCGTTATTCGACTCGCTAGAAAATTAAATTATTATTCTAAACATTTGAAACATTTTTATGCAAATGTATTAAAGCTAGCTGTAATAGTTTTATATGAGTAATTACCGAAAAAAAGCTAGCATTTGAGGAAAACATAAGGATTTTTTCAGATTTAAATGAAAATATGCTAATTGAAAATGAACTACCAGATATAAAATATTAATCAAAATGAGAGGAAATAGAATAAAATAATCTATCTGTCCCAGCCAGGATATTTTAATGAGATTTAATAAATTATTTGGCTCGTCCCGGTGGTGTTATGTTATAATTATACTGGCCCGGAAAGCAGGAGATCCAGGTTCTTGACTTGGCTGGGACAGATAAATTTTTTTATTCTATTCCCTCTCATTAATTGTTTAAAATTTGTGTGGGATAATTAACCACAACTAAATTAATATTTATAAATTAAAATTATCATATTTCGTACAGCCTTAATCACACAACTGTTGTATATGGTATTTGTTTGACGTGTGAGATTTTCCTGTTGCATTTTGTGATCTCATACAAGTGTTTAATTTGTGTTTTATAATTTGATGATTTTTTTCTGTAAATGACATTATGAAAATTGTGTAGCATATTATTGTATTCAAACTCATATGTTAGTGGCTTTCACACTATTAATGAAATAGTCATGTATATCTCATACTTATATCACACATATTTATATTTCTAGAAATTATTATTGTATTATGTTTTAGTCTAATCTCATAATAAATAAGCCCATAAAGTATAATTTGATGAAATAAAGCAGCACTTTATAGGCACCAAGTAAAGTAAATATATATAATAAATGACACATGTTTGTAATAATTTGGGTTTATATATATAAAAGAGAAGTAAAATAATTTGAAGTAATTGCAGAAGATTAACTATATTATACCTGAAGTTCTTTTTCTATCAAGAAGAGAAAAAATAAATTGAAATAAAAAATTCAAGAAGAAATATAAAATTACTTTCATATAACTTTAAACTTAGTTGTTTAACTTCAATCGAGTATAAAGTGTAACACATTTATTGTAGCCATAAGGCTGGGAAGGATGTAAAGCATGAAATTTGATAGATAAATGAAGGAAATGTATCTTACATATATTAGTAATAAATCTGTCTGTTGCATAGGTGATTCAAGTCAAACCCAGGGTACGAAGAATAAATTTGTTTGTCTATTTACAGTTGAAAGATACGTACATTACTGGGAGTATTTTCTATTATTCTGAGGATTTAGATTCAATGGATAGGATTCTTTGGATAATTGTCCGTTTGGTGGTACCCTAGTATTCTGTGTCACATGCACAGATTGGTGGCAGTAGATTCTTGTACATTATTTGTTTCTTATATGTTGAAGGTTTTTAGTTCCTATTCATTAGTCTGTATAGGAGTTTTATCGTATAAGGGTCGTTGGTTAATTTCTAGTCTTTTTATACTTACGGCGCTCGCCTCATGTAAGTTGTTGATTAATATGGAACCAAAAATAGCAAACAGAATGTGAGTATAGGAATTCTCATAAATTTTTCGTTGTCCGTTTTAGCGCATCATTGATAGCTACTATCAGAATGTACTTGTAGGCTTTTAGGAGCAGTTTTGAATTAGAAAGATGGCAACGCACAGCTTGGAGAACACTTGGTATAGATGTAAGCAGTGTATAGGATGTGAATAGAAAAAGACCAAACTTACTACAATGTGGAACTCCCGCTTTTACTTAGTCGAAACTGCAGTCCAATCCTTGCCGGATCCTAAAGTGTGGTTGGATGAGTAGGACTTAAGGATAGCATGAAGAAAAATATTTGAGTTTAGAAGAATACTGCTGTGTCAGACTCGATTGATTGACTGAGAAGCATAAAGAAAAAATTCTTACATTGAAAGCCAAATTAGGTGATTAGGAAGAATTTTCAAGGTTTCAACGGAAGTCATCCATTTCTTTCAACATATAACCCTCAATGGAATTTTGTAAAATTAGGTTTGTTTTTTAATGTGCTTAGAGGAGTTTAAGAACAATAATTTTATTTGGAAATGTAGCTGATTTGATCGAACTGAAATAAATTCAAATATTATTTCATCATATTTCTAAAATAACTAAGTTGAAAAATCTAATCAAAGACACATTAACATAATTGCAACGTTTTGAGAATAAATAAGTAATAGAACAGCCTATGATTAAAAAAAAAATTGACAGAAAAAATACGTTTCAGTAGGTGAAAAGCATTTGAAAAATAGGGAGACTATATATAATTCTTCACACCTGCTTATCATGAGGGCGAGAGGGAAGCTTCTAAAAAATGAAGAAATCTGCATAATTAAGTTATGGATAAATGTGATAAAGTAAATAAAGAACGGGGGGAGGGGGGGGGAGGCGGTGAGGCTCAAAGAGATTGCGGCAAATCAGAAGAACAGTACAGGGAATTTTTGGTGGAATGATTAGGGGCAAGAAACATCCTTAGGAAGAAAAGACATGTAGAAGTTTATGACAATAATGTTTTTGACAATGAATCTGTTAATGTCTTAAACTTCTTCTACCTGTCTTTCCTACCTATGACTTCTTATCCTTAATCCTTTTAATTACATTTCTCCCAGCTCACTGTATTGTTAAAATTATGATAAACTCTCTAGACGCTTACATTTCTCAATGTGAATAATTCCTCGAGTGTTTTCCAAAACACTTCTAGAACTGATGAGACTGGAAAATCCTTCGGCTGGTGTAATGAAGAAGCATTTTTACCAGTAACTGACAGGTATTCTGATATATTTTGCAGTCACACCGTCAGCTACCTCAGACAACGCAGCAAAGAACAAGTAAGTGAGGTAACTAAAATTGTGTTGCGGTGTCTGAAGGTAACCTGAGGGAATTGGAATGAGTTTTGAGAAGACAGATGTATTACTGAAGAATTTGCAGAAGTGGCCAGCAGAGGCCTTGTCCAGCAGATCGGAGATCGTTCTTTGGTTGCATTCTTACTCTAAAGAAAGATACAAACACAAGAAAGCCATCTGCTACCTATACCGGGGTACTTATACCGGATACCGGGTACTTATACCGGGTTCTGGGTACTTATACCATCTGAACTAACACACATGGAGACGAAGTGTATGGATCTCACTGAGGCCTATGACAGAGCTCTCTTTCTGTAAACGTCTAGTCGAGTGCGGGATGTGAAGAAGCCACAGAGAAATTGTGTGTTGATAGTCTGGGATCTATCTAACTCTCAAATATTATAGTTTTCATGAGACCAGGAAACCTATAGACAGCAGATGCCATTTCACAAGAGATGTGTCGGGGGTATGATTTTCATTTTAGTCTTGACTGTAGTAATAATGCCCAGTATACTGACGAACGCTTCAGATCTGTCGTGAAAAGTTGTAGAGGATTGTCTTCAGATTAGGTCTTGGAAGGAAATTATACATGTAATAAGCAGCATTGAATTAATATTATTATGAATTCAGATTACATCTTCTAATTACTTTCAAAAGAAGCCTAATAAGTAAAAATTATTAAATCGGCATAATAATACAAGAATCACTACAATCAAATACAAGATCACTTTTATATATTAATTGAATATTAACGTATATGACGGAGGTTATCACTGAGGATGCGGGATGTGGGTGTCTCGGTCACAAAAGTTAATATATTTTTCTTTGATTTAGCCAACTTCTGATTGTTGCTTGCTATTGCTTTTAAGTAATATACTGACCTGTGACCATGCTGTCTCAGCATAGCAGTATGAAATGAAGATCCTTCATCCATGTAAGCTATCTGCAAAGGAATCGTTCCATAGGCTTCGTTCAAGAGGAGATTGTTCAAAATGACCGTGGTTATCACAGAGGATGTGGGATGTGGATGTCGGTCACAGGAGTAAGTCCAACTACATCCTACATCCTCAATTAAGGGTTAATTTATACAATATTGATAAAAGTTACCAAGTATCATATTGACGAAAGATAAATGGAACTCATTACAAGTTTTATAACAGAAAATACAAGTGTAAATAAATTTCAAATACATTAGAGGAAGGATGCACTCGCCCATCAGAATTACATTCGAAAATTTCTTCCTTATCAAAATTGAATTTTACATTAACCATGTCCAATAACGTTTTTGCAATTCAAAGAACATAAAAATATTATTAATGAAAATTTTGGTATTTCTCTAAACCCTCTTTTATCTTAATAATGAATGTTTTTTCTATATAAGGTAAATAAAAAAAGGTATTTTTTTAAATGCTCCTGGCCTTTTAACACCTAAACAACATTCATAAAGGTCTTTCGCATTATATTATTTTTAAAATGTTGTACAATATAAATATTAAAACTATAAATTCACATCTATATTTTTGTTATGAATATTAAATTTCACAAACAATTATGATAATTATGTTATTATTCATAATATCATATCAATAATTATGATATTAAACGTTGGCAGATAATTTGAAAATACACTTTTTTTTTTTTTTTTTTTTTTTTTTTTGTCTAATAAATTTCGTTCTTCTTCAAAATTTCTAGTTCTGCAGAAACAGAAATTATCAAAAGTTATTTTATGGTAGAAACTTGCATAGCTCTATGTCCCTATTGAAAACCTGTGGTAGGAAGAACGTCTTAACAATAATCCTAAAAGGAAGCGTTACATTTATAAATTTACAAGATTTTCACGAACGAAAATTGAATGTTATTTTCTTTCTTTCTTCGATTGTTTCTATTTTCTTATATTTTTTTGGCTGCGTGAACAGTTTACTGCGCTTTTTACCATCAAACTATCAAATACACTACGTTTTATCACTATTTGTCAGTCGGTATGACAAGCAGAGGGCCCTAAAGACTAAGTATTCTATATGTTTGAATTTAAACGAACTTCCCTATAAAAAAGCCTCATTTCAGATGAATCAGGACAATTCGGTTAACCTATAACCTTAAGACTAGCTAAATAAAACTCAGATAATAATAATAATAATAAAAAGAAAAAAAACAATCTTGTATGTGCCTTTGGGTGAGATTGGAGAGTGTGTTTGATCTATATTTGGCCAATAGCTGTCTGCACTGTACACAGAAGGACAGACTCTTCAGACCTCACCACTCCTCACGACCTCACACCCTCCAAAACTGTTTTTTATCTTCTTGTTTCACTAGTTTGTTTTTCCTTTGTCCTCAATGATATCATTATGTGGAGAAAGTTTAAATGGTGAAATATATAAACCAATTTATAGATATTACTTTTATTTGTGGTTTTTAATCCTACGTAAATTTAAATCAATTAATGCAAGGGAAAAGAACAAATAAATCTATCTGTTCCAGCCAGGACTCGAACCTGGATCTCCTGCTATCTGGGCAAGCGCGTTATCCAATTACGTACCAGGAGAGACAGATAACTTATTCAATTCCCAGCACTAGTGTCTTAGACTCTCGACACTATTTCGGAGAATTTAGTAGGTTATCTGTCTCTCCTGGTACGTAATTGGATAACGCGCTTGCCCAGATAGCAGGAGATCCAGGTTCGAGCCCTGGCTAAGACAGATAGATTTTTTATTCTTTTCCCTTGCATTAATTTATTTATATAAACCAATATTCGTCTTTTTATAAAGCAATTGGAATCCTTTTTATTTGTTTAGAAAGTGTATACCCCAACAAAAACATCTAATAATCACTAAATCAACTTTATAAAAAATACTATTAACATCTGAGACATGCTACTTGAATTAGAGTTGTATTCTACAATGCAGCGAAGAACATTTGTTCATAGTTAATCTAAAAGGCCAAGATAGAATTTTAAATAAATCTGTAAGTCGTTTATTTACATGTTCACTAAGCAGTGGGCTTAAGGCAAACAAACAAACTTTGGGTGACATCTCAAACTGCTAAGCAGTACACTTTATATATCTAATAACATTACTCATTTTCGTATAACAAAAATAGATCCTTCTATAGGAAAATAATATATATCTTAATTAAACATATAAATTGTTCTTAGCAAATAATGTCATTGAGTTGTGGATTTACAGTTGCATAAGCATAAATATACAGCCTCCCCTCCAACTTTCTCTACTCTTCTCTAATAAATTTACTTAAATTGCGATGTGTGAGTCCCTTGCTTGTATATGACCAGTGTTTAGTCTAATTAATCTTACATCTACACTGTTGATTTCACACATTCTTATTCCTTTTCTTCTACCTTTTTGATATTGTTATTTCTTTATTCAGACATGTTTTTATTTTTATTCGGCTGAAATTTAGGCCGAAACGTTATCAATGATAAAATCTTTTTATTACAAATTGGTTTTTGTTTATTCAAAAACTTTTAAGTATCTAAGACTAAAGACTAGAATCTCCAACCGATTTTTTCTCACATAAGTCACATAACCTCATTTGATCCCCAATTCTCATTAAATTGTTAATTAATTATTATTATATTAATATTTTAATTGTAAAACAAAATTGTTTTGAATATTATACATTTCAAAAAAAATTATAATTACTCGTAATTGAACCGGTCTCTGTCGATAATGACATGTTATAAATATTATTTCCGTACGGGATTACAAAAGACGCCTGAGTATAGTAAATGTATTAATAAAGATTTTATGGAACGCATTTATTCAATTTATAACTTATAAGGAAAATTATATAGCACATATATATACAGTTTTATAGTTTACTTTAATAAAATAAAAAAAATCAGTAAAGCTTATATTTGGAATCTCCTAATCCCTTTTTTCAAAAGAATATGGTAATCTTCATAGTGCAGCTAGCCATGGAAGAGTAGAAGAGAAAAGTAGACAGGAACGGAATACAAAAAAGGCCAGCATGGAAGTAGGGGAATAACACTACTCAAAATGTGTGGAGTGTGACGGCTTTGGGGTCATTTCGAGGGGCTAGGGGATGCTCCATGACCTCAACCCTTATTTCGCGCCCCTACATATGGATAAACTTGCCCTTGTCGACATTGAATGCCCTTCACGCAGGCATGCCCAGACTCGCATAAACTGCTATGTCACAAGGTCACAACTCAGTCAGTAGAAAAATTTCGTCATCAATTCTTCTGTGATAAAAATAATAAAAAGGAAACTTGATAAATATAATTAATATAATACCTATGAAGAGGGTTATAACCTATATGTATCTATAAAGTTATTATTTGATATTAAACTGAAGGTTGAAATCAGATGTCAGGATATAGCCAGTTCATGAGTTCATCTCGACCAACTTAGGGCACTGAGTTTAAGGAGTTTAATTTAAGTTTAAAAGGTGCGTTAAGAAAAAATATATGTACTAACTGTGGAGGTCACTGACCACTTCTCAATTATTTCACCCACCTTTGATTGAGAACCTCCACCAGCCAGCTCTGTTATATAGAAAGGAAACATATTTCTTTATATGCTGAAAAAGTAATTAAAAGTACGAATGTGACGTCAAAACATATATAAATGTGGCTACTGGATTCCTGGTGAGTGGCTAAAGTAAGCTTCTGAAATATTATGGTATCTTAGAATATGACCCTTGTCATAATTATGTGTGTATTAGGGGTGTATCATTAGAAGGCACCCTATCTATGCAGGCTTGCTGACGTAATGGTACGAGGGTGCCAGGGTAACACTGGAACACCACAAATTGCACAGAACAAATATGTCCGAGTGAGTCGTTCCCTTTGGCCAGAATTTGGGGATGGTTAAGATACGTCTTAACGTGCTCCGAGAGAAGCACGATATATCATCTTTCACAATAATAATCATGGCGGCCCTTAAATATAATAGACCTAAATATCTTAACATTCCTTGATGTAAGTTCAATAAGAGACCTATTGCAGTAATTTAAGATGCATACAATTGGCTTGATTTGAGAACAATTTGCCCCCCCCCCCCCCAAGTTGTCCATCCATTATCAATCTTAAGGAAAACATTTATGTACTTTGATCTTCTGAAGCCATAGAGTTTTGTAAATAACAAATGCAGCTTTTTTTTTTTAAATATTATATTTGTAATCTTTCTTAATATAAATATCAATAAGTAATTCGATAAAGGTTTTATGAGAAATGATAATATATGTTATTCGAATACTTGGTTACTTGTACTTAATGTTGACAGAGAGATTTCTTCAGAAACCTTCCAGGTTCTTTCTCCATCAGACTATCAATGCATGAATGTCAGGAGAATAATATTTACACATATAGAAACAAAAAAAAACACTGGATCTTGTTTCTTGAAGGTATCCAAAGATTATGTTGATTGTGACTGCTACTTCTGACTAGTAACAGTTACTCTGCTCCTCCATTCTTCCATCCGTAATGAAATATTAGCCACATATGATTTATTAAATACGGATTTTCGTTTTTTTTTTTTTTTAAATCGGGAGAAGTAGACCTAGGTAGATAAAAAAAAAGTATCTTTACAGGATAGTTAATCACTGGGTATATGCTTTATGAACTGTCTTTTTGAAACCTTCGAGGTGCGTCTTTTACTGACGGCTCTAAAAATAAATCGTCAGTGGCCTGTGTATTTTATGAGGGAGAAGGAACCCATAAATATAAATATCCAGCAGTATATGGTATTTATTCGGCTAAACTATATGCTATTAATAGCGGTCTTTGCTACATTACTACTGCTCTCTGGAGAAGTGTGGTGATATGTACCAATTTTCAGAGTTCATTGAAGGGACTAAAACATCTCGGTTCGGATCGGGTGGTTATTCTGAGGGTTCATTTGTATCTGAGAGATCTGCATCAGCTAGGCAAATGTGTTACATTTTCATGGGTGCCAGGCCATTCTGGTATTCTGGGGAACGTGGAGGATGACAGGGCAGCAAATGAGGTTCATGACCTGCCTGACATTTTGTCCATCCCCTCTGACCCATCGTGAACTGTATTCGCCCCTTCTTCGGGAGAAGTACGTACGATGGGAAGGTTTTGGATGGAATGCCCCCGAACAGCATTGCACGAGATAAAGCAGAATCCAGTCAAGTGGTTGACATCGTATCGCTCCTGCAAACGTGAAGAGGTGGTACTGGCCCGCCTTCGAATAGTACATACAAGGTTTATACACGGATATTTGTTCGAGCGTGGTTTTCATCCTATACGTACTGCTTGTGGTGTCAACACCACAGTTCGTCATATAATTTGCGAATGCCCTACTCATGCCATGACCAGAGCTAAACACTCTGTTTCCCGATAATTAAAATATTCTTTGAGAAATGACGAAGTTAACACAGCCGGAGTAATGAATTTCATAAGGGAGATTGGCATGTTTTTAGCATATATGGATTTGTTTTCTGATGATTTGTCCATGACCTCGTCATCGTGCCCTAAACACATTTACAATACAGAGCTACTCATATTATAGGGGGTTGAAGATGTGGTCTTTGGCCTTGAGAGCGCTCAGCCTAAATAAAAAATAGCTATTTATTATCTTTTAAAATAAATGTTTATTCATCTTCAAATATTTATTTTCCTTCTCATAATACTTTAAATTTAACTTATAAATTTATTCATTTTATGAATTATTTATTTAGTCATGGATGTCATTTCATTCATCGTAAAGGAGAAAATATTTTAGCCACTTTTCTTGCGTTGAATGTTTATATTGTGCCCACTTTTAGTTACTTTTCAAGTAAGCAGTTAACCTTCTTAATGGTAAGACCAACTCTCTAATCGTTTCTGACTTTGAATAAAGGGTTTTAATTATCCCTAACTTTACTAGATCCTCTTAGAGAAGACTATTTTTTCTATTTTTTATGAAAACCGGTAAATAAATTCAATTATAACTTTTTATCGTCAGTTGAAAGCCCTTAAGTTAGCTAATGGAATCAGTATCTACAAACACCTAAGTCTGATAATGAAGAAAATTAACTATTCTCTGAAAAGTAAAATCAATGCTTTCACCAACCATTAGGCTGTTTTTATTTTGGTTTTTCTTTAAATGTTTTTTACTTATGTTATTTTATAGTTCATTTTAAATTTAGAAAAAAAATACTCGAAAATAAAGCGAAAAATATTCAAAGAAATATGTACTGAGCATAGATAGACAAGTGTAACTCTCAGTTTCTTCATGAGATGAATGTTGAGAGGGTTTCTGATTCAAATTTTTTATTAACGCCAAAAAACCTACATGTATACAGTAGGGTTGAATAACTATCTACGAGGTCTAGCCAAACTCCTTGTATGCATGAGGGTTGAATAAGTATCTACGAGGTCTAGCCAAACCCCTTATATGCATGAGAGTTGAATAAGTATCTACGAGGTCTAGCCAAACTCCTTATATGCATGAGAGTTGAATAAGTATCTACGAGGTCTAGCCAAACCCCTTATATGCATGAGAGTTGAATAAGTATCTACGAGGTCTAGTGAAATGTATCGGATTTTAAAGCGAGACCATAATAATAATTTCTTTGTATTTACCATTTCATCTTCCGGGTTGGACCGAGTCAAATTGTTCTTTTTTGCCGAGCTCTCACCAGGTTCTCACCATTCTCTTTTCAGCCCTGAAGAAGCCATCACATGATGTGCGAAAGCTCGGCAAAAAAGAACAATTTGACTCGGTCCAACCCGGAAGATGAAATGGTAAATACANTTATGATTTAGTTGTGTCATTCGAGCGTAGGTTAGTCCTGGTTCGACAACTTTAGAGGGCGGAGGCATAACTTTCCAGACTTGAGCGTCAGCCTGTGGTTGACGACTTGACTGGGTGTGCTGCTTCAGTTCTTTGTAAACATGGCAGCTCCTGTAGTTAGAGGGGTGATTTTTTTTTTTTTTTTTTTTTTTATTAATTATACATTTAAATGGAACAAATTGTAAGTATCTCCAGTGTAGGATAGCTGAAGATCCATTGGAATATTTAAAAATTTTCGTGCTTTTTTCTAAGTTGCTTTATATTTTTAATGTTTTAAAATTCAGCGACCGTTAATGTTTTTCCTTTATTGCCTTACTTATACTTTTAGTTTTTCATTTTTGATACCTGCATTATTCGCAGGATACAAATTAGCATACTTTGACAGTGTATGAGAGGTTAATTTTATTTTATTTTATTTATTTATTTTTGTTTTGCGCGTCGGCTCCTGCTGAGACAAATTGTTTTATCCCTCACTTGTCATTGAATATACCTCATTCTTTCACAAATAGTAGAACTATTTTAATGTAGTCACTTTTATACATAGGCAATAAATTTGAAGGGCTAGATGGTGTGCTTATCTCTGAGAGCTCTGAGTCCGTTGCAATCGAGTAGAAAGTGATCTACAGGCAAAACTGAGAATGTAATTGTAATAAACCTGTCAATTTGACAGGATAGCATAAAAAGTCAAGAATGTATGAGTTTATATTTTATTTATAAAATAATAAATAGAGGGTTGGATATTGGAAGAGTATGTACAGAAGGTAGAGAGAGTGTGGCTAGAGGTGCTGTTCGAAGTGCTCTGCCCGGGGTTGTCTCGCCTGTATCTCGGCGAGAGACTGACCGCTGGTGTCGACGAGGAAGTAGGCTATGAGAGGCACGGAGACCACTGTCGAGCAGGAGAACACCCCAAGAGAGACGACAAAGTCCGTGCCCGTGAAGAGGAGTATGGAGAACAGACCGAAACAGTGTCCTGCCGTCAGGGCTATGGCAGTACCTGTGCCCTTCGCCCTCTGGGAGAACAGTTCCGCACCGATGTAGGACGGGAAGGGTCCGATTCCTGAAATACCAGTGGCTGCTTATATGCTCAAATTTATTCAAACCAACATTCAAAATTACAATAAATTAATGAGAGAGAATTAAGTAAAAAATCTATCTGTTCCAGCCAGGACTCGAACCTGGATCTACTGCTTTCCGGGCCGGTATGCTACCAATTGACCCACCGGAACGAGCTAGATAACTTATTAAATTCTTAACACACTAGCGAGTCCTGGCTGAGACAGATAGATTTTTATTCTATTCCCTTTCTTGTTTAAAATTTACGTGGGATAATAAACCACAACTAAATTAATATTTATAAGTTAAATAATATTTTCCTGTATTTGTGGAAAGAGCATGACAAGCGACTATAATTTTTTTTACAGAAAAACAAAATTATCTTTTTATCATACTTTTTTTTTTTTTCAAATAATAGATTTTACTCTTTCATTTTACTTTCAGAGTTTAGTCTTCATGCTAAAGATAAGTTTCATCTGATATTTTCAATACAAAAGAAAGATACTACATTATTTTCATCTCTTGGTACCTAACTTAATAATGAATTGGCAAAATACTTAATTCCAGTCCTTTGTTAAATATAATGAACACAACTTCGGCTTTTTATAAAGTAACTTTATTACAAATAGCTACAGGGGCATAATGACATGGAGGACATGAGAGAGTGAAAGACAATGTTACAGGATATGGCCCAAGTGACCAAGTGCATATGTATGCAGTCGGCAGAGTGTCCGTGGGAAAGCTAAGTGTAACAATTGATATGTCTCGAGGAAGTGAACTTCAATATGTCAATGCAAGTATTTAGTGATAGGAGAACATTCTAAATGTCTAACCGTGAAAACATTTTCCTTCATTGCGTACCCCATTACTAAATCAGGGATCAGGATAGTCCCAGCTTTACCTTCATCATAATATTTCTCAATTATATAAAAAAAAAAAAAAAAAACTAATAAAAAATTAATATAAATAAAAGCTGCTAAAAATTGTTATTTAGTCACTTACTGTAACCGGAATTCTATGAGAAATTAGGCTACCTTTACAGACAGACGGCTTAATGCATACATTGATGTCAATTAAAAACCCTCAATTTTCATTATGATACAAGTTTTAAATTTCTATGTTTAGCTGTTAATTTTTTTTCTATACTTACAGTGACCAAAATTTCAAGTGTTGTAGCTTCAGAGAATTTATAAATTGCCGCATCTATCTCTAGATATCTATTCATATTTGACAGTTGTAAATAAAAATAAAAAAACAGGCTTTAAATTGCTATGTATAGCTCTTAAGTCTGTCTTTTATCATTTATGTAACAAAACAAAGTAATTTTTTACATAAATAATAAAAAATTGATTTTATCATGCACAGTTCCAGAAAAAACAACGTAACCTTTAATGTTCGATGTCATTTTATATTTCCCAATTCAGAAAAAAGCGAGGTAAAAATTGCTACTATGTCTGTCTATTAATTATGTTTTGTATACTTACAATAAGCAGAATTTCATGAGAACTTAACTAACTTTGAACTCAAGCTATCCATTGATGTCAATTAATATCCCTCAATCATTAGGGAAATTAATTGACATCAATGGAAAGCAAACAAAAATTCTCAAGGTATAGCTATTAATTCTGCCTTTATATACTTACTATAAACGAGGGTATAAAGTAATATTTTATTGAGTGGTTCCTTCCAGTCGCTAATTGAAATGACTGTCTCCTAACTGCTTTTATAAAGCAAACTTAAGAATCTCAATGTTAGCAAAATATATGGCATAAGCTATCACCTAACGTTAGTTCAATAAATTAAAACTATTAATCGGATGCAATGTATGCAAGACCTGAGCTATTAATTCTTTTTTTTTTCTATTGTTCAAGCGAAACTAGATACACTGAAAAGGAAATGTAACCTTTATATCAGAGTTAGTTGAATACTTTGATTATGATAAAGATAAGGCGGGGTTCGTCCAACTTCATTCCGTATTTATTGATTAAAACGGAAGAAGTGTGATATTTTTTTTCCAGTGGTTGCGAGAATGCCACTGATAAGCTCGCTCTCCGATATGGAGTGAGGGTACTAATAAACTGTTTTCCACTAGATATGCGCCGACCAGTGTAGGGGTACGTGGGTTTTCATTAAGGCCTTTAGGGTTGCGGGGGGTGGGGGGTGGTTCTGTCACTCTCTCCAAAAGCATATCGATTTGGCAATTAGTCCGGGGGGGG